>MJUT01010549.1:290455-319078 GCA_002080005.1 Gigantidas platifrons | reverse complement strand
GTGTTACTCAATCTTTAGTTTTCTGTGTAATGTTTTGTAGATCATTGTTTGTGGAGCAGGAACTGCTTATCCTTCCGGATCACATGAGTTCACTCCTGGTTTTTAGTAGTGTATGTGTTACTCAATCTTTAGTTTTCTGTGTAATGTTTTGTAGATCATTGTTTGTCCTTTTTGTTCTTTATCCTTTGGTCATTATGTTGTCTGTCATTCTTCTGGTAATCTCTTTCGATATTTTTAAACGTTTGTTTTCCAACACACATCTTAGATTATCGTGAATGACGTAATTTCCTATTATCATTCTGTACAGAAAGGAATATGACAATGATTGACTGTATGCATTCCATTTGACTGACGTTGTTTATATGAATGTTACAAATACGATTATTAGAAAAACAATTATGTAAGATTGCCGTTGTTTTAGATCAATATCTAGGTTCAATCTCCGTCAATGGTAGCACTTCTTATTACGAAATCAAAATGTGTTTTTTTTTAGTTTCCTGATCATTTGTTTTCCCACTCCTTGATATATATGACAATCTTGGTGTTAACAAAATGATTTTTTTGAATTTGAATTTTAGTGTTTAACTAACAGTGTATTGGTGAAAGGCTTGTATGAGTTATTTGATTCAACGACCTAACCCATTGAGCCACCCGGGCCCAGGGTGTTTACAAATAGTCTTTTTTGATAGGATAATGACTATTTAGGTTATATAACACATATGTTTTACCAGATATATCATGTTTGGGAGGAATATTTGCGATGGTAATATCATATCTTGACCTACACCTCGTAAGATTGTCACGACTACGGCGCCTAGATTTTTGGTAGCAAGTATGCTATGAGACTGGCGAAACTACATCTACCTAATTGGCAGTGAAAATACTGTACCTATTTTTTTTAAAGCGCTTCAAGCAGCCATTTTGTTTGTGGATTGGAAGATTTATGTATCCTGGTGGTTAATGTGATTGTTGCTGGAATGATTCTGTACATTACTTAATATAGAAGAAAGCTATTTATTATTTTATTTTCAAACAAATACTCCAGCTCGTCTGTGATCCATATGGTGCATTTTCTGAAAGAGATTTTTATCATAAGCATAAAAAATGTTTAGGACAGATTTATAATTTCTTGTAGATTTGGCCTAGCTTAACTTCGAAATTGATAGTGAGATGCGGTTTAGAACGAAACTTTATGACCAAAGAGATGATTTTAATTTTTCACATAATTCCAGCAGCATCTGCATATGGATTAGATATATCTCAGTTGATCCAATATTCCAGAGCTTGTGGTTCATATTGTGATTTCCTTGATAGAGGGTTGCTTATAACCAAGAAGCTACTGAACCAAGGGTTCCTAGTGGTTAAGTTGAGATCATTACTTCGAAAGTCTTACGGTCGTCACGATTACTTGGTCAACCGTAACGTAGTATCTATGTCACAAATGACCACGGTTATGTTCCGTTTGTCGTAATCACAATCCGGTCCTTTCCTCATTCATGACTTATCACCGGCTTTGCATCAAGAGTAACATGACGGGAGACACATGGGAAGCAGGAACTGGTTACCCTTCCGGAGCACATGAGTCCACCCCCGAATTTTAGTGGGGATCGTGTTGCTCGCTTTTTAGTTGTTTGTGTAATGTTTTATAGATCGTTGTTTTTTCTTTTATCCATTTTCTTCTGACCATTGTATTGTCTGTCCTCCGATTTACGGTTTCTCGTTACCCCTTTGGTATCTTATCTTGTCTTAGCCACGCTCCTTTTTATAGAAGTGCAAATGCAGGAATGTGAGCGGTCATGTATTTGTGTGCTAAGAATATTGATTTGCCGCTTTCTCTCACTTGTTATTATATATACTTACCGGTGAAACCTGTACGGGATGCATACAGGGTTTAGGTACATCGAAGACTGACATATTCATTATTCCTGGCGTTATTCCAAAATAGTTTATATCAAGAACAGAATCATCAGTCTTCTGGTATGCTGTCACTGGAATACATGCCTCTTTTGTGACGGTAAATTCAGATTCCTTGCCATCCTTCGTGTAACTATAGACATCGATCATTATCTTATCATTTCCCGCACCAAAAAATGTAGACAGCACCTTCTTTGCATCAGCTATGAAAAATAAGTATAGTTCTAATATGACGTCCTTCGTTTGGCTATATAAACAATCTCGTGGTAAAACTGTCGATATATTTTTATTCGCACATGCGTATTGTCCGAAAAATTATGCACATCTGTGATTTCATGTATTTATACAGGACCGTTGTGTATACCACATTAAAAAATATGTTTCTTTACTTCACACATTCATATTTTTTTTTTGTTGCTTTCAGGATAATTATTTTAACGATTTGATGATTTGATTTCTGGAGTTTAACGCCACTTTCAGCAATATTTCAGCTATATCATGGCGACCAGTTTTAGTGGTGGAAGAAGCCGGAGTACCCGGAGAGAACCACCGAATACGGGCAAGCAACTGGTAAACTTTATCACTTGCGGCTGAGAGTACAGTGCACCCTTTTATGTAATTTACAAAGCCGGGCGCGAACCCACACCGTATTGGTGATAGGCTTGTATGAGTTGTTCGGTAATCCAACTTCCTAACTCATTGAGCCACCCGGGCCCTTGTTTTAACGAAAATAATGTTATCTATATTAACACTACATGCGATCTATGGCTTTCATAATTTTTCTTTTATTTGTATTGTGGCAGTTTATCATTCGGGTGATAACCAATATTCGTTATATGGGTATATATAAACCTAATATTTTTTTATGTAATCAGAAAACTAACGATGTGACGTAAACATACATTAATTCATATGGCAAAATCAGGCCGTTTTCCTCATTTGCATGCGTCGCCATTTTTTAAAAAAATGGTGTCGATACGCTGGTCAATTTCAATGGCAATTTTTCAAAAAATTGCTATTTTAGAAATAATAGAGTTCCTGGTCAATTTGCGATGTACGAAAATTTACCCTGACACCGTTTTCAGTTCAATTCCTAGATTTCAATTTACTTTGATATTAAACAGTGGTTCCTGAGTGATATCAGAAAAATGAATATTATTCTTTCACTGTCTATGCAAAAAGTAAAAAAATCACAAGAGAAAACGTTGAAAGAGACACAATAAACAACTGTTACTGTTGATGCGATGCAAAATTATAAAACTTCGGTCTTAAATATCCGGAAAAAAACATGCAACAATTGCCATAAATAAAGAACAAAGGTTCCCAGCAGCTTTAAATTTCAATGAGTTTGATGTCCTGACTACGAATATATGTCAAGGGTCCCTTGAGGTACAAAATGTATGTAAAACTTACTGGACAAATATATATTCCATACAGAATTCTGTCTGCATCTTGACACCGGTTGAAATAAAAATACCTAATCACGTGATCAAAAAGGAATTTGAGGTGCCGTAAAGGGGATACAAGCACATTTTTGTAATGAATACATTTTCAAAAATTAAGTCACGTGACATGAATATTCATGACTCATGAATTAAAAAGTAGCCGCGATTTTGCCATATGTGGTAATGAAAAAAGTTGAACAACTCGTTCTGTGTGGATACAATATAACTCCTTAATTTAATCGGCAACGGTTTCCAATATCAAACATGAATAGTAAACGTGATACACCTTCTATGTTTATTCTGGATTTGACGGATTGTAAATGAATAGAATATTACGATTTTGATGAAAACAAAAGGTGATCTGGCAACGATATGTTTTAAAAGTGGTATGTACCAGGGATATAGGAGACGGGGGATGTCCCCTACTTTCTCAAGTGGACGAAGAACAATTTTTGTCCCACCCCTCCCCCCACTCCCACTTTTGGGATTTTATTTTTAGAAACATCTGAAACTTAGGCATAGAATCAGAAAAACACAGTAAATCACGAGACTTAAGGCCTCAAATGCCTACTCAGAAGCCAAATTACTCTTCATTGTTTGTCAGTTTTAAAAGCTTCCCACTTTTCCGTACATTTCTAAAACATGCCACCACACCTTCAGATCCACCCCTAAAATACAGCTTGCCCGAACTTTCGGATCCACTACTACTACTTTGTGTCTACTCGAAATTGTATTTATTGCTACTCACCTTGTACACAAGATGGCGGGAATGGCGTTGTTAGTTTTGACATAGTACATTTGCCATCAACTACTACATATTGGTTGCCCTAGAAACATAACCGAGCAGCCAATTGACATAATATTACAGTGATGGCTGAATCCTAATATAGACAAAGAAAGAGAATAATTTGAAGATAACAAAGGGATAATTAGAACCCATAATGCAAGGGACAGACAATGCACTGGCCAAAATAAATTGGATAAAGTCAAATAATGGTGAACAAATACTACACTGAAAAATTAAAGATTGAGCGACACGAAAAAACGGGGCTAATCTCAGGTGCTCTGGAATGGTCGGGAGTTACTCTTATTACACTTGTAAACAAGGAAAGGACAGGATTGTGATTACGACATACGGAACATGTCCGTGATCATTTGTGACACAATGATTCCGTAACAGCTAACCAAGTCATGAAAACTTTCGAAGTAATGGCTTTAGCTTTACCATTCATCATTATTAGTTCAGTACCTTCCTTGTAAGCAGCAACCGTCTATCAAGGATATCATTACAGTAACGACAAGCTTTGGAATATCGTGCAAAATGATATAATTCTACACCGTATGCAGGTCCTGCTAGAATGTTGCTACATGTAAATGGGAAGTTCACAATGAAAAAATTGAAATCATCGCGTTATCATAAAAATTCTTTATTAACTGGCCCTCATTGTCAATTTCTAGGTGTAGGTCAAGGTATGAAGCAGACCTATCTGTATCTATGGTACGCTTTATTTCAAACTGAAAAGGGTAGATTCGATCATCAATCTTGGCATTATGTAATGAAAAGAGATAATATATATAGCGGAATGCAAGATTAAAGAATTGGGCTAGCTTCGCCTCGTGCTTCAGAAGAAGCCTCTACATGCCGTCTGTCTCATAGGAATAAAGGAAGACATAGTATAGAAGAGATTGGCACTTGGAGCGAGAAGTAACGTTTGAAGATACCAAAAGAGTTATCAGAACACAATGCAAGTATTTTGCAAAAATAGACATAGCAAGTAATTTGTTCATAAAAAAATAGTAATGTCGACTCTTCTACAACATGTGCCATCGTCTCAGTATTCGTTTGTTTGTTTTGTTTTTTTTGTTTTTTTTTGTTATTGTTTATTTTTGGGGTGGGGGGGGTGTTGTGACTGAATTACTTTGGTGTCTTATTTGCTCGCCATAAATATGCAAGAAGTATTAACCACTCGTCATTTAAAAGGCCACCATATTTCAATTAATGTTATAATATGTAATAAATCTCTAGTTACTTATAGTATGTGATATAGAAGACTTTGCTCTCACCTCCTAGGTTTGATTGTCTTGTCAATGATAGAAGTTTTTCTGATAAACAGAAATATTGTCAAAGACGAAATTACTATTTTTAAAATGCAAAATTAATGTTTTGAACATCATTGTAATTGGCATTCTTTCTTTCGTTACTCATTTTCGTGACAATACAGCTTCAGTTACTTACATTTGGAAAGTCCTGCAAAACCGTCTCAGTAATGTCTTTGCCGTCCCCATTTACAGACCCAGTTAGAAATATTTTCTTACCAGTGGCGTCCAATGAAATATTAAACAAAGCCTAAAAGGTGACAAAATACAAAATATAAACACAATAAGGACTATATTTAGGCTAATATTCAGCTATATAAACATACGAACGCTAATGCAGTGTGTTGCAGTCATCAACACCGACCCCTACGTTATTGTTTTTTTAATGTCTAAAGACGACCTATTCTCAAGTTTGTGTCAAATATTTACTGATTTCTATTCATTTTAATTTACTGGCATGTAAAAATCACATGCATGACCGTATCATTTCACTGAGAGAGGAGGTTTGGGCCCATTAAAACTAGCTTAACCTTTTCTATTGAAGTGCCTATACGAAGACAGGAGAGTGAGTTGTCATGAATTCGTATCTATACTATAGTATGTCAACAGATGTTAGTCTTAGAGACACGTATATAGATAATGTGCTTGCTGACCTAATCTTTCTATTACATATACATAAACCGGCCACGTTTAATTGAAATGTGTATGCCAGGCCAGGAAAGTGTGGGGTCATGTTTTTGTGTGCTATGATATCTTTCTACGACTTTTTTTTTATTGAATTTCGGAACTGTTCCTCCGACAATGCGTTATATTTTGTTTTTCATTTTGTCATATTAGTGTGAAATACCTTTATTATTGGATGCATAATTTCATGATTGCGTTCTTAATATCATGGATTCCAAAATACCAGAATAATGTTATAATAATATGATGATTTTTCAACCAAAAAAAAAAAAAAAACATTATTCTTTGTTGAATTTTAAATAGGTGCGTTAGTTTACATTCGAAAAATTAACGCAATTGTTTTTACTGAATATTGTTCAAATTAAATAAAAACATGCATTTCGCTATGATCAAATGATACCTCTGTAATACTTGGTTTTCCTCCTTTGTCTGATGCAAGCGCTATTCCCTGTATTCCCTGCCATTTGTCTGGTATACAGCACGAAAAAACAACTGGTACCACCACAGTGATAGATAACAGTATACACACTTGTTTATTCATAGTTGTCATAATCATTATTATTGGTCTATGTGAAAATTTGGCAGCTATTTATATGGTCCCGTTATCTACGGAAATCCGTATATGGTATATTTAACAATTATCTTAGGTCTGTACTTCCTAAATAATCCACAATATTGGTAAATACACACATACTATTATAATATTTCTCTGTGAAACGACATTGATAAGCGAAATATATAAAGAAGTACGTTCAACCTTGTACTTTGATGTTATGTTGATTGTTAATGAAAGTGGAATGAGGCTCTATATCTGCTCTCTTATTTTCACACGAGTACTAATAATATCTGGTACATGAATGGATTTAAAAATAAAAAAGGGTAGTCAAATATCACTTCGCAGAATAAATATAAATAAATACTAGTTTATGTAATATATTCCACCACTTGTTAGTAAAGAGCCCGTACCAAGCCAGGAAAGTGACTGGTTGGTTTAAACATATTTATTTGTCATAAACAAGACAAAAGGATCAGGCACAAATTATACAATTTAGGTTGCCGTCTCCGTTATTTACATGATATACATACATTGAAGTGACTGGTTATGAATAAAACGTAAAGGAGCTTCTTACCCTTCGCGAACACCTGGGTTTTTATGACGTCTACGTCTCGTATGTTGCCCATCGTTTAAGTTATCTGTATAATGTTTTTGATTTGTTTTTAATTGTTCTATCGTGTGCACAGTGTTGCCTGTGTCTCTTGGTGGCCATTTTGGGTTTTCTCTAAGAAGAGTTTGAAGATACCAAAGGGGTAATATCAAAGAAGAACAGACAACACAAAGCCAAAAGAAAAAGTAAAAAAGGACAAACAACGATCTACGAAACATACATATGAAACTAAAGATCGAGTAACACGAACCCCACTATGAACCGGTGGTGAACTCAGGCGCTCCGGAAAGGTAAGCAGTTCCTGCTCCACTAGTGGCACCGGTCGTGTTAATCTAGTTACAAACGTTTATTTACAACGGCGATTGTTATTACCGATGTGAGCTTGAGTAGCCATAGTGTGTGCAAGTCTGTAAAACATGGTCATAATTTAAATGGTTTGGGAGTATCATGTATCTCAGTTGCTAATGTGATTTTTGCTGGTATGACTGTTTAATAATTCTATTTAAAATACGAAAAAGCTATTGTATTTTAATTTTCAAATAAGTACTACTAGACAAAAACTGCAGCACGTCTGTAAACCGCTTGGTGCATTTTCTGGAAGAAAAAGAAATTAGTGTTAATCATCAACTTATATATCTAAATAATATTTAGGAATGTGTAGTTTGTACATAATGCAATTAATTAAAGTTAACTTTAATCTCCATCAGATATATATAATCTTAACAGCTTTGATCATCCTGTTTAGCTCCTTTGGTTTACTTTACATTACATCACATGGTTTTCTATTCCCCTGTCTATGGGCGTACATGATGACGGTTATTCTAGGAACGTGGCACACGCACGTTTTGTTTGATTGCTTTTTTAAGTTAGTTTAAAATTTGTCCTCATCACACAACGAACAAATACAATTAACTTGTCATGATATCATTTAATACTTCACACATTGTACCGTTCTTCACCACCAGGTGGGTTTTGTGATGGTTTGTTTTGTTCATCCCTTAGGGTTTCTCTGATCTCTGATATGTTTTCTTGTTTCGTTTGACAAATGCTACATATTTCTCTGTAACATTTTTTATTGTATATACTTACCGATGAAACCTGTATGGGATGCATACATGCTTTAGGTACATCGAAAATTGTCATATTCATTATTCCGCGTGTTATTCCAAAATAGTTGATATCAACTATTTCAGCGTCACTCTTTTGGTACGTTGTCATTGGAATACATGACCCTTTTGTTACAGTAAGACTGGTATCCTTCCCCATATTCATGTAATTATAGATCTCAATCATCACCTTATCATTTCCCGCCCCAAAAAATGAGGACAACACCTTCTTAGCATCAGCTGTGAAAGAATGAATAAATAATTATTACGACAGTTAATTATTTGAATGGTAACCAATCAGAAAATGCTTCGCTGTGTGTTTATTCATAAACCAAATATGTTTATGTAAACAGGAAACAAATGGATAGATATAAACATACTTTACTACACAATATTATAATGTGCGTTTGCTTCATTTAGAAAATCCATGTGATTGACTGGAACATTATCACATGACTTCGAAATTGAAATTCATCAGTCGATGATCATCTCGACCATTCAGCTCCGTTTACATCCGTGAACTATTTTCGAACGTCTTGAAAACCAATAAATACACACAATAGCAACAGTTGAACATTTGGAATAGAAAAACCAATTAAAAGAATTGCAAACTGTTTTCAATAATGTAAAAATGTAATATTTAAGAAATAATTCTCGGATGCCGGGCTCTATGCTTATTTTAACATGGGTAGGCATTATATTTGTCATTATTATGCTTTCTGTAAATTTCTTCTGTAATATAAGTTCATACGATATTTTGGCATATATCACAAAGAATTATATAGTGTTGATATACTATGCGAAAATAGTACATCTACTATGCCAGTTTCACGCCAGGAAGCTTAGGTTTTCAGTTGTCTGTCAAGCTATATAAAGCTAGTCCACGTGCAAGGGGGCGGATCCAATCTGTCAATCTATCATAGTCGTCTAAGCGCTTTAAATTAAGTATCATTTCCATAATAATATTCAAGCATTACAATTCATGTTACTGTTTTTTAATACTTGTTATTATTGTTAATTAAATTTCAAACTTCAAAAATCTTTATATTTTTAAAGCCTTAAATGAAACAAAGAATATTCTCACACTTTCAAGACTATCTGATCCAATATATTAGTCACCAATATCAGGACCTCCTTTATTATAATAGTTCTCAATATAGTTTGCCAACATATAACAGTCAGCATAATAATAATAATAATGTTGTGTTAGCAATGACTATGTCATATAATTGTCAGGGTTGAAGACATAGTGCACTCCCCTTCGGGTCGTGCACTATGTCTTCAACCCTGACCACTATATTGGCATAGTCATTACTAACACAACATTATTATATAATCATTTTACACCGAGCGATAGTGAAGCGTACCTATACAGAGGGTATTTTTGGGCGCTGTTCCAATTACCTCCCGTTATTATTTACAAGAATATATAACGCTACAGAAACGTTATAACAATTGATAACGATCAAAAATTAGTTTAATCTGATTTTTTTTACAACAATGAATATGGTAATCAACAAATGAAAAAAAAATAACAGTAAATAACTTTTTTAATCGAAAGTTAAATGACTGAGTCAGCTGGTGAAAATGGCGCCGATCGGAGACACTGAGTAAACAAGGTAAGTCGTTTTCACTGAAGTATAATGAAAACGACACAATTTGTATGTTTATTATTTTTATTCTTTTAATTTAACATACATAAAGTACAAATATGCAAAATACGCTGTTCAATTAGATATGTTCTTTGCTATTTAGAGCCCTCTATTGTTTTCAAAGCGAAAGTAGCACGCCATGGTAGAATGAATATTTTAGCAGTTTTATGAGGCCGAAAAGCATTGACAGGAGTATTGTATTTCATATGAAATGTACTTTGGTCATCGCTTTCATACGCCAATAAGATTGCATATAATTCTTAAATGAAAACATTGAACAACTTTTGAACTCCGCTCAGTGCGAATGGAATATAACACCCTTTATTTATTCTTGAACAGTCACCAATATATAACGGTCAGAAGAAAAGAAAGATAAAACTGTAATAGTCAAGAATTCCTCTAATATCAACAAAGCAAACAACCACCTCTCATCTTAACTCGCTGAACTAAAATAAAATTCCATGACATATGACATTAGAAATCTAGGTATTGGGTAAGGACATCCACACAAATATGAAGACTGATATTCCTTTCTATGTTTATTCTCGTTTTCATTGGACGTGAATGAATACAATAGTAATTGTTAGTCTAGTAGAAATGGTACATATTGCTACTTATACTCACAAGGTATGCAAGATGGCGGGAATGGTGTTGTTAGTGCTGACTTTGTACATTGACCATCGGCTACTACATATTGGTTGCCCTGGAAACGTAATCAAGTCATTTAAGTTTTCAAATATTGGGATGAAATATTCAAACCAAAGGATGTATTTTGAAAATAAACGCTAGAGAATACCAAAGAGGCAATAAAAAACTGACAATTCAAAGAAACTGGCAACATAGGGTACACAAGACGGAGAAAAACACAATACAATATGTGTTGGACACCACTATTACGCAAACAAACACAAATAACGTATATAGGATATATTAGAGTTGTTTTTATTATTAATAGAGTTATATATGTTAACTCTTCTACAGCAATAGTCATTGTCCGAGTATTTATTCTGATTTTAATTATTTTCTTTCTTCTGGTGAAGATTCATCATGACTGGATTGTCTTGTCGGATACTCATTGGACTTTCGTATCTGACTTATGCTTTGGACCGTCGTATCTGATTTATGCTTTGTACTTTCGTATCTGACTTGTGATTTGGACTTTCGTATCTGACTGATAATTTGGACTTTCGTATCTGACTTATGATTCGGACTTTCGTATCAAACTTATGATTTGGACTTTCGTATCTAACTTATGATTTGGACTTTCGTATCTAACTTATGATTTGGACTTTTGTATCTTACTTATGATTTTCTCGCACTGAACATGCATAAAACATTTACCACTGGACATGGAGCAACACTCAATATCATTCAATCTTATTATTTATTGAAAATAAACTTACACTTGCATAGTCCTGCAAAATCATCTGGTTTGTAGATTTTCCGTCGACAGTAACAGACCCAGCTAGCAATAGCTTCTTGCCAATGGCGTCAAATGAAATATTGTAAAATCCCTAAAAGGTGAAAAGGGAGACACATAAACATGATAAGGATTATACATATTGGTAGCTGTTCTGCTGGATACATATATGAACGCTATTTCAGTTTTAAATGTTTATTTGAATTTGACAAATCATATTACTGTGGGAAAACAAGGGGAATAAAATACTTCACTTTTTTAATCCTAATTTTCGTGGATTGCATTCTATTAATGACATGGCATCTGAACTTTCAGAACAATATTATAATAAAATCACAGCATACAGAAAGTTGTAAACGAAACACAAACTTTATACATTGTTAAATTCTAAGATTCGTTGGATATGGAACCTCGAAACCCACAAAATGTATTTAAGCGTACATTATTCAGCTTAAAAAATAAAATAAAAATATTTCGCTATAATTAAATATTACCTCTGCCAAATGTGATGTCCCTTCTTTAACTGACCCCACTGCAAAACCTTGTAATCCCTGCCACCGGTCTGGTACACAGCAAGAAAACACAACTGGTACCGCAACAGCGAGGGAAAACAGAATACACACTTGCTTATACATAGCTGCTCTACTTAATATGATTGACTTGTGACTTATGAAAGAATGAGGAGATATTTATACGCTTTCCTTATCTACGGAAACCCATATACGGTATTTGTATTAGCAATTACCCTATGTTTATCTGTGCTTCCGAAATAATCAACATTATTATGAAATACGCACATCATTTCTATATTTCTGTGTATAGATATATTGATAAGAAAGTACATTTGTACTCTAATATTACGGTGAAAACAAAGGTAATTTGCAACGAGATATTTTCTGTTCTCATATATCTAAACATTAATGTCGCATAAGTATTTATTCAAACTAGGGTAGATGTTACATTTAAGAAATTTGGAAGATATCAAAAGGGTAATGATCTGTGCTACATGGATCTGAAAAAAAAAACAATTCACATTAAAAGGAAAATACTGAGCAACGTAAATCCCACTAAGACCCGTAGGCGAACCCAGGTTCTCCAGAAGGGTACAATCTAAGCGGTTCCTACTACACAAGTGGTACCAGTTTAGGATTAAGCTATTCTTGGTTTTACTTGTTGTGTGTTTTTATTTAAGATATCATTTACATAACCTCGTCATTATTTCTTAAACTCATTTGTATTTACTCTGACATAAAATAGCCATGTGGTCCTGTCTTGGCGATATATAATGTTTAGTCAAGCACAAGCTTTACATAAGAGAACGGTCTTGGTTCATCTAGATGTATACAACTTTCAAATAATACCAATTGTAAGCATTTCACATAAAAGAGAAACCCGTGGTCAATCGTGACGTTATACAGCACAATACCAAATGCAAACAGGGACCGTCGTGGTCGTGATCGTATGGTGGATAGAGTTACAACTATCTGTACAATCAGTGCCTATCACCAATATAGTTGTGAGTTCGAACCGCGTGCATGGTGAGGCGTACTCGATAAAACAATATGTGATAAAGTTTGTTAGTCACTTGCGGCAGGCCAGTGGTTTTCTCTGGATACTCCGAGATCCTACACCAATAAAACTAACCACCACGATATAACTGAAATATTGTTGAAAGTGGTGTTAAACACTATAAACCAATCAAACCATCTATTAGCAATGCATAGAGAGCCCGGTATACAGATAGACGACATAAATCAGAAAAACAATTACATTATTGAGTTAATTACTTAAATATGACTATTATATAAATTGTACATTAATCTGATCTAAACCCTGTACACAGAAAATATAAAATAACATTAGACAGGTAACATAACATTAACGAGACCTTGATAATGTACCTCAACGTTGATCCTAGTAGAGGTGGTTAGTTATGATTTTTTTGCTCTGATGTCCATCATTACGTTTCGATTGACAATCATGCAAATAAAAGCTGGGAATGGGAAAGGCATATGCACTAATAATTGACTAGTTAACAAAAAGCGTAACTAACAGATATGGTCGTACTATAATGTCTACAATGGGATTAGGGTTAGGGTTATGGTGCTTTGATTTTGAGTTGGCTAGATTTTTATCATGGAATCTAAAATGAAACGATCGTATGTTGTCATTGACATTCAATGTAGGTGAACAAAATAAAACAAATAAAACTAAAGGTACAGGTAAGTACGTGTAAACTAGATACTTGAGAATTAATATAATGATAAATGTGAAATACTCTTCCTGTCTTGTTGTAGAACAAATAAGTGTACACTGTTGTATTACTGAAGACAGGGATTATCATGTTCTTACAGACTTAGAGCATTGTAAAGTAATCAAGACAATATAATTTTTCCTTGGGGAACAATGGGGAAAATCCATGGTTTTAATGATTAAGTAAGGCAAAATTCTATAGTCGAGAGTACTTTACTATGTTCTAAATGCATGACGAGCTTCAACAAGGTTAGTAAAAAACGTTGGTCGATTTCACAGTTTACATACAGATTTGTTAAAATTGTATGGTCTCAAATGTTGTGGTCTTATTGGGCTGGGAGTAGTGTTAATTTCCGTAGTTTAGACTCATTATTTTGAGGGATTTGAAGTTACATTTTATTAGTACATTACACTTGCATAAAATATGTCGATTTTAATTTGCTTTAATTAAATAATTAAAACTTGTATATTGTCCGTATACTGTTATAGAAAGAAATACACACGATATATCAACAAGTTTAGTAATATTTTTGGTCGTTTGTATACAGATTTGTTAAATTTGTATGGTCTCAAATGTTGTGGTCTTATTGGGCTGGGAGTAGTGTTAATTTCCTTAGTTTAGACTCATTGTTTTGAGGGATTTAAAGTTACATTTTTTTGGTACATTACACTTGCATAAAATCCACGAGTAATCGAGTAGTCGCGAGTATTTACGTAGAAGCGATAACGTAACCCTCATTCCGCTTGTGCTTCATTTAGGGTTACGAATCGATCCCATTCAACGTATGGGAGCAGCGCCCGGAGTGATTCACACCGGGCGGTTTTTTTGTCCTAATTCTGTTGTAAGTGGTTGGAAAAATTAACGGGGGTGAAAGATAAATATATTTAGGTAAACATTGAGGTGTTAAATAATCGCTGCAGCAATCCATGGTAGACTTATATCCATCTGAAAATTTGAATGCATGAAATCTTCTTTCTGTCCGACATTTTGCTTACAAGTTTCTAGTTCACGCGCGCTTGCCTCGTTTTTGAGATATCCTTATTTGGATCAATTTTATAGTAAAGTCGACTTTCTCGTAGTAACCGTTTTCCATATTTGGCATATATGGAAAGGCTCCGCCCATCGCGAGAGTCTACGTAAGGTGTTATGGCGGACAAGTAACAATTTTCATATATACGAAACCGGTCTTGAAGATAGAAACAGGGATTGTAACACTTATTCGTATCACCATTACTTAAAAATTGTTGGGAATAATAAGATATGACCAGATATGCAAAAAGAAAGTTGAAATATTCACGGAACGAAAACTTTAATTTGCTCCCATACGTTGAATGAGATCGATTCGTAACCCTAAATGGAGCACAAGCGGAATGAGGGTTACGTTATCGTATCTAGTATTTACTCGAGTATCAATGTATACAAATTTTGACATCCCTAATAAGCCGTATATAATCATGTCAAATAAAATATAATATTTCAATATCTAGCGAATGCGATGGATGATATGATTCATGCCATATACGAATATAGACGAACAAACGTGAGGGGAGGGGTTATGGGTTTTACGCCACTTTCAACAATGTTTCAGTTATTTCATGGCTGTTAGTTTTAGTGGTGGAGGATGCCTGCAAAGGACCACTAACAAAGTGCTGCATGTTGTTTATTACATGTATGTGAAGTGAAAGAAGGGTTACATTCTCCAATCATGAGAAACTAACTTGTGTCACACTGGGTTGAATTGCATTCACCTCGCAGAATCAATGGGAGCCCTTTTGGAAGAGTTGGGACCAGGTCGCATTTGATACACCGCCATTTCCTTTAGAACATAACAATTCACATGCTGAGTAATATTTTTATTTCTGATATTTTTGTGTAGATTGTAAAATGCTTTGTTGTAAGAGTGGACATTGCTTATAAGTATATGAGATAAGGATTAAACTAAGATCAACAAGAACTGTACTAGGTTGTGACATTGTAATAGAGATCTTGAAATAAGTTATCTTAATTTAAAAAATAACGTTGTCCTTCCCTGACTCAACAAAACTTTATAGTACATTTTGTTTCACAGTGCTTTTACTGATAGCAGAAATATCAATGTCATTGCCACTTTTTCGCAATACGACAGTTTCCAGGGCAACATAATTTCATTTAACCCTATGTGTTTCTCGATATGAAAAATGCTTGTTATATATAATTGCAGTCTATTTTAAATGTCATCTTATTACAATGCACAAAAAAGTCTAAATCAGTCATTAGACAATGCTTAAATTGAAAATGTATGTCAATAATGTATGTTCGAGCTAATAGTCAATAAACCTCGGGATTCATCGTTACCGTACAATCTGTCAAAACTACAAGCGTAGAGGTAAAATATTTACAATCTGTCGATTTGTTATATTTGACCTATCTTACGTCAATTTCAACTTGTTGGACGTAGCCAGTATTTGGTATAAAATAGAATTTATAACGACGACATTTAGTAGTGACGGACACTAGAGTAACCATAGTTACTAAAAGTATAACTACATGGTCGGAATGTATAGTGTCGTGGTGTGTGTGGATACTAAACCATATTGGCTATACTGTATAGATGATATGTGTGTCCTAGATGATCTGTGTGTCCTCTATTAACACAGAAACGTAAATGACATCATTTTGTAGATCATTGTTTGTCGCTATGCATGTTTTATCCTGCAATGAGCACTCTAGTAAGCAAATAACATGTGTCGAATACAGGTGTGCTGTATTTTGTATAATATACGAATACAGCTTCAAGACTTACTTTGGGGCCCACGAAAGGTTTGAGGAATATTTATTTTTCTAAATTAAAAAAAAACCACTACCTAACCTAAATTGCAGGATAAAAACAATATTAGTGTATTGTAGAAGAATATAGAAAATATTTGTAATCGGCACGGAACTGGGGAAAAATGCTCGGCTAAAGCCTCGCATTTTCCTCCCAGTTCCTTAGCCTCATACAAATATTTTCTATATTCTTCTACAATACACTAATATTGTATATTTCTTTTGACCATTGCATGGTTTCCTCTTCCAATTTACCACTTTGATATACTATTACACAAGCACCCGGTGGCTCAATGGGTTAGGTAGTTGGATTACATAACAGCTCATGCAAGCCTATCACCAATACGGCGTGGGTTCGTGCCCGGCTTTGTAGATAACAACAAAGGGTGCACTCGACTCGCAGCCGCAAGTGATAAAGTTTACCAGTTGCTTGCCCATGGTTGGTGGTTCTCTCCACCACTAAAACTGGTCGCCAAGATTTAGCTGAAATAATTGATTTCATTGTGTTTAACGCCACGTTAAACACAATGAAATCAATTAAAATCAATCAATATATGGCGAATATGTTCTATATAATGTCATATGTATAAATATACGTAATTCACGATTATGAACTATTTGGTCGTTATTAAGGTGGTCGACATTAACTAAACGAATCAGACAGAATGCAACCACCGTGTTTCTAGTCTCTGGCGAAATTATGGATCAAGTACAACCTGAACAACATCAGTAGAAACGCTATATAAAATCTACAATCCTTACCATAGATTAAAACTAGTTTGCTTTTATCAGAATCTCAAAAACTATTTTCTGTCCACACATTTAATTATAAAAAATGTTAGACATTTATTTTACTTTCCGGGGTTCTCAAGACCAATGTAAAAATGCGAAATAAAGCTTTAATTAATTACCATTTTATACCTTTTGTCACAAATATGCATAGAGCACATACTAATATACAATTATCGTTTTAAGCTGTATCACTATTCCCAGAGACTAAGTTATTTTTGCTAAGCTTACTGAAACAACAATCAGACATGCTTTCCATTTGGACTCATTATGCCGACATTCTGTTTTAGCTCTTCATTCTAGCTATGCTCCGTGTTTAGCAGATGTGTTAGTAAATTCCAATGTAATCTTCTGAACCCAACCCTACCGGCCGGCATCGGACAAACGAATGTACCCATTGAAAATGTTAACCATTATACCACATCAAAGGAAGGAGAATTGGTTGAAATAACAAAGCCGACTTTAAATTTTCGTGGGACTGTAAATCTTTGTTCTGCTATTATAGTATACTTGATAAGACTTTTATTATACAGTAATACATATCTTCCTATTAATTTCAATGAAAAATAATCGTGCAATATATCCTTGTATATGCACGCTAAGTATCGTCATTTTCGGAAAAGTACTGATGCGTTCCGAAATTGGTCTTCAATTTATTGCATCATTTGTCGTTTGGTAAATAAAAATGGCGGAAGATGATACATTTTAAATATTTTATTGTCAGTTTTCATACTACCGGAAGAAAAACAAGAAAGTAACACACATCCGTAAAGAATATATCACAGGAACATCTACAAAATGTATTCAGATATGGCTTGCAGTAAAAGTACAGGGAAATACTTGTATTGCCTGTCCTTATTCGATATTTTTTGGTGTTTTCAAGCTTTTCGAAGCACCAGATAGACCGTAAGATTTGTAGATCCTGTCTTAACAGCAGCATTTGCATTGTCTATAGAGTAACATTTGTAGAAACTGGATAGAGAGTAAAGGAGTGGGTATGATAAGGGCCGATTTTGGCCCAATCTCAGAAACTGTTTATATAGATATAATATTAAGCACAATCATTGAAAGATAAGAAAAATAAATTTTTGGATGATTTCACTTTGTCCTTTGATGCTTAGCAACGTAAATGGAGGAGGGTCCAATTAATCATTGGAAATTCAAATATGGTTGTTTTATTTTACATATCTTGTATAGTCTTTTCGACAAAATGTTATATTATGTGCATGTACACCCTACAAATGATATTCCAATGCTCTATGGGAGCATATAGTATTTTTGCGTAGTTATGTCACCATAGCAACGGTTTTGTGAACATTAAATTAATCTATATTATTGCAATTAAAGGTTGAACTTTGACATTTACGATATTTTGACTTGATATTTGACTAAGCGGTACACTTTTTTTCAAGCTATACACACTACAAATATCATTTCATATTCCAAAAATATTTTTATTCATAGTTATGGCTGTCCATAGCAACATGTTTCCCTATGCACAGTAATTTCCTGTAGATCTCATGGACCTTTCATTTAATCAAGAAAACATTTCTACAACAGCACCTTAGCAGAGACATCTTATCATTTACTAACCAGTATATACAATGTATTATAAGAATTCCTTAAACCTTACAATGTCCATAGTAACCAAATATTATCCCTAGCAACCGCAGAAACTCGTCAATGCTGAGCTCTGTAAATTGCTTTTTTTTCTTTTTATAACCGAATGTTGATCTTTTTATTTTTTAAATCAAGAGAGGAAAATATTCTCAGTAAATAGAATGTCAAGGGAACCAATTCAACTGCACAACATGGTAAAGCAGTGCTACAGCCGTAGGAGAGGATATAATCCATATTGAATAATGCAAAATTTAAAATGAATCCATGGAAACGGATGCCCTTCTAACTGAAAAAACCCTCACCCAATTAACCCCAAAATGACAAATTAACATAGACCTTGAGATGTCAAATCTTCTTAATTTTATTTTACCTGCATACCTTAAAAAACTAGAATCCTATAATAATAAAACTAAAGAAAGTTGATCTGGTGATCACAGATACCCCCGCATTCCAAATTTTCATCCATAAACCCTTAAAGCCCTATCTTTTAAGAGAAAATGGGCTATAATTCATGAACGGTAAATGTCAATTTAACCATACAGTAATTGATATTAATCTGTATTTTATGGTACATTGCATTGTGCTAAAGTTTGAAAAGATTTGGTTAAGTAGTACCTTAAATATCATCCGGAAACCTAGAAAGTCCCTATTTTCTAAGAGAAAAAGGGCCATAACTTATGCACGGAAAATGTAAAATACACCATAATCAAACTTAACCTGTATCTTATGGTATACAGCATTGTGTTAAAGTTTGAAAAGATTTGGTTAAGTATTACCTTAAATATCACCCGGATAGCTAGAAAGTCCCTATTTTCTAAGAGAAAAAGGGCCATAACTTATGCACGGAAAATGTAAAATACACCATAAGCATACTTAACCTGTATCTTATGGTATACAGCATTGTGTTAAAGTTTGAAAAGATTTGGTTCAGCGGTACTTAAAATATCATTCGGAAACCTAAAACGTCCCTATTTTCTAAGAGAAAAAGAGCCATAACCCAGGAACGGTAAATGTAAATACACAGTAATCGAACTTAACCTGTATTTAATGGTTCACAGCACTGTGTTAAAGTTTCAAAAGATTTGGTTGAGCCAAACTTTGAATATCATCCGGAAACCTAAAAAGTTCCTATTTTCTAAGAGAAAAAGGGCCATAACTCATGAACTGTAAATGTGAAATACACCGTAATCAAACTTGACCTGTATTTTATGGTACACAGCAATGTGTGAAAGTTTGAAAAGATATGGTTGAGCAGTACTTTAATTATTATCCGGAAACCAAAAGTTTGACGGACGAACATACGAACGGACGAACAGACATGAGGATCCCTATGTACCCCCGACTCTCATCGAGCGGGCGTATAATAAATCATGAAAACCTATGAAATCACTGTATGGCTAGAGGTTCAGATATTTTTTTTCTTTAAATTAATAATACCCGATATACAATATCTTATAGTGGGGGAAAACAGACAACACAATGGCCAAAATATATGTACTATCGGGGAATCATAATGCCCGCATATGATTGCTAAGCTATATCTAGTAGCCGATGTCTAGTCTTAAAGACACAGCATTTTATTGGAACTCTCAGTTAACAGTGACCTAACCATTAGTAAATACTGTTGTGTTTTTTATCCAAATTCATTGCTTAATCATACCTATCTAGTAAATGAAAATTGAACCTATTCCTACATAATTAGCAGCAGTGCTTAAGGGTAACACGGAGGCAACAATGACATATCAAGGACAATATCAGGCATTATCCAATACAAAATATCATTAATGTACTATGTGACTATACCATTTATTATATTCAAGATCCTGACGTATATCCATAAGTTAACCAAAAGCTAGGGTACATACTTGTACTTCTTTGTGAAAATGGTGATCAAACATAATAATGTTTATCGAAAAAAAATCCAATGTCATAGATGCATTAAATTCTTCAGTAGAAGCTTCACTTCATTGTCATCATCAATTAACTTTTAGTGTCGATGAGATTTGCACTCCAGTTATTACGAAAGTCAATATCCATGTGACGAGCACATCACAGTAACCACACAACAATCTCTGGCCACAATAATGCAACATTTAGAAAGTCTTATATATTACCCTTTCTAACGGTTTATTTTTATGAACTTTATAGTTTCTCTTTTTTCTGCTTTTGAGTTTTAATGTACATGTATAATATGCTATTAAGATTTGAAAAAAAAATATTCAGCCATATACGAACATATGTTTACCGTTAATATATATTTCTTTATGAGAATAAGTTGTGTTCTTTGTTTTTTCTAAACACTTTCATGGTTTAAATTGTATAAAAGTGATCAATTTCAGTTCATTATATAACGTTTTTTTTCAGTCGGCACTAAACAAGGCAACGATAGCAATGTTATTCTTTATTATACGATCCGTTTTCCTTACGTCATTTCTCTAACGTTATTTCTTTTTTATTTTTGTAATTAAAAGTTGTATACAATTAGTATGTGTTGCATCTCTGCTAAATACACGACAGTAAATCATTAGAACAAAAACTGGTTGACTCGGAATCATGATAATGTGTGAATCTCCATGTCTATCCGCGCAGCATTGAGATGGAACTAAAAATTCCAACTAAGTGTGTTAGTCTAGAACAAACCAGACAGCACCTTTTTGATATAAACTTAACTTGCTCTTGCCATGGTATAGCTGAAGAATTGTTCACTTGGTGGTAAGCAACTTTTACTAATGATTAAGAATTTGTACTAGAAAATTATCAGCTATATTTCTATCTTATTATGTTACCCAACATTTCACAATTTAAAGAACTGGGGAATGTATAGCATCAATAGATTCATACATGCTCATTAATAATCAATATTGTTCCAAAGTTTTTAAAATGATGTTAGTGTTTTTTTTATTGTACGGGAAAATCGTGTTTTTTATTCTCATTATGGTCAGTTCATAATTTACTTGCAATAATCCGTCAAGATTAAACTTACATTCTAACACTCCAATGAATGGATACTGAAGTTCCGATATTAAATATGCATCTGTATGTAAATTGTAATATCATGGAAAATGGGGAAAAACTTTAATATAATGATAATCTATCAAAATAACCATTAATCAGTTCTCAAAATCTGAACATGTGAATTTCATTTTGTGTCTGTATAATAAATATCAAGTTATTTTATTTGTCATGCTTTAAATAAGTTTGCTCAGAGTAGTAAACCCAAAATGAAGTGCTATAACATATGGACATTTGATATTTTGTTTTAACGGTTATTTTAACATTAAATAATGTAGGACATCAAAAACGTTTTATTATGATGCATAATGATTTTGTAAAAAAAACAACAAAAAAACAAAAAACAGAAAAAAATCGGTGATTCGATCCTGGGAATGTTATACTATAGTATAATAGTCCCAGATGTTGTTATCGGCAGTCATATGTGCTAACCATTACGCCACCGCCACGTGAATATTGAGAGGGTTGAATTAAGTTCATTTTGTGAAAGAGTTATAGTTAAGTCAAAATGAAAAAAAATTAATAATGATAAAAAGTAAAGGGACTACTAAAATTAGAAAGTTCTGTTGTGTCGTTTACATGTCTAATTTCTAAGATACTACTGATCTGATTTTGATAGTATTACGTGATTTTTCCTTTTTGTTGTTTCTTTGGTTTTCTGTACTTTTTGAGAATTGTCGGGATAATATTAAAGTATCCTAACACATGAAATTCCACTGAGGGTTAGAAAAAAAAACACGTCGGACTCAATGCAGTAAATCACTTCCAAAATTTAGCCGTTTTTTTTCAACCAACTTTATTTTGGATGAGATTAAATGGTCGATTTCTATTTCTGTCTATTACGGATGAAAAAGGTCAATAAAAAATGGCCGCTGACGTGAAATCTACCTTAAAATTATTTTTTGATTGCAGATTTCATACTGACCACACTCGGGTACCAACACAAAAATTAAATGAGATATGTGTTTATGTATATTAAACATCATACTAAAATATGCCGTTGGTACCCGCTTGTGGTTATACTGAAAATTGACATTAAATACACATTTCTTGTTAGATTTCATATATTTTCACGAAACAATAGACTTTTCATTGACTAGTGTGACGTCATCACACGTGCAAATATGAAAAATTGTTGCCAAAATATTAGATGGGGTTAAGATCTTATAAAATCAACAAACAATGAAAGCTATACGTTTTATTTAAAATTTGCCTATATTTTAGGCCAATTTCTGCCCTTATACCTACTCCTTTGTTGTTGCAATACTTATGAGCAACGTAGCCTTGTTAATCAGCAGCTGAATTCTGTCCAGAAAATCACTACTGAGCACCCTCTAATACGAAAAGCTTGAAGATAGATCCCAAACGGATAACCAAAAGCAGAAAATAAAAAGACGGAAGGCAGGGAAATGGTAAAAAGAAAACACAGGAGCAAAATGATAAACTATGATCTATAAAACACTACACAGAAGACTAAAGATTGAGCAACAATAACTACGTAAACAAAACTAGTTGTGAAATGTAAACTCCACCAGTGGATGCTGGGTATTTGATAAAAGAGACAACTTACAAATCAATTTATACGTGATCTAAATCGGATGACAGACAATACAAAGGGTAAACTATAAAATAAAAACAAAAGGGCAAACAATGATCTACAAATACTACACAGAAAAATAAAGTTTAAGTAGCACGAATCCCTAGATAAGCTGATCTATTAATTGTAACTGTCGTGTTACTCTTTTAATAACCCAGTGATACGTCATGATTGAGGAAAGAACCAGATTGTGATGACGACAAACCGAACATATCTGTGGTTATTTATTTATTTATTTATTTATTTATTTATTTATTTATTTATTTATTCATTCATTCATTCATTCATTCATTCATTCATTCATTCATTCATTCATTTATTTATTTATTTATTTATTTTTATACATTGATTAATTAATGTAAATGTATCAATTTGTTCCCGGTTTATAAAAACAGACCTTTGAGTTATTCATACCAGGAACTGCTTATCTTTCCGGAGCATCTGAGTTCATTCCGTTTTTAGTTGGATTCGTGTCATTCAATTCTTAGTTTCTTGTTTAACTGAATATCCAAATGACGAAACATTTCACTAATGGTTTTCTCCGGGTACCCCGGTTTCCTTCACTAATAAAACTGACCGCAACGATATAATTGAAATATTGTTGAAAGTGGCGTTAAACACCATAAATCAAACCGAAACGTTTATGATTTTTAAAACTCATACAAATGTAATACAATTATAATTATTTTTAACAACTAATGCTAAGAAGGTGTTGAGCACATTTCTTGGTCAGGGATGTGATGCTCTGCCTGTCGATGTATACAGCTACATGATAGACGGGAAGATGGCCGATCTTACTGTAACAAATGAGGCATGTATTCCAGTGGCGGCATTCCAGAAGAGTAATGATGTATTTATTGATATAAACTACATGGGCATATCGCTAGGAATAGCAGACATGGCGGTCTTCAATATACCTATACCCTGTTTGTAACCTACATAACATGTTTTTCCAGTAAGTACAAGACATATTTTCCTGACAGTTGGGTAAATTGTGACGGTACATTAATAAGCATGCGTATGCTAAGATTAATATATATCGTGTATCAAAGATTGTTTTGCTCACACCAATGTTTCGAGATAAAAACACCTACCTGTCATTGTTTTCTCACTAGTTTAATAAGCAGGTGGAATCATAACGAGTATAATAGTAATATGTTACTTTTCTTATTCTGAGTAGTGTGATATATAAGAAACAGAGACTGTTTACCTTCGTGAGCGCATGGACTTACTCTCCTGTTTGTTGATGATGTTTACCTTCGTGAGCGCATGGACTTACTCTCCTGTTTGTTGGTTGGGTCCGTGGTGCTCATGTCTGTCCTTTCTGTGTTGTGCGTTGTTTTTGTTGTTTTGTTGTCTTATACTCAATGTTGTCTGTCGCTGGATTGTAGAATCTTTGCTACCACTTCGGATGGATGCGGTTTACTCGACTTGAGATGCAAGAAGCATGTTTTCGTTGAGCAAACTTCTAAGCTTGGCTTTGAATGTTGTACTCCAATGAATGTAGAGATTCATTCATATGTACTTAAATGAACTTGATCGCAAATTAGTAAGAAGAGTTTGAAGATACCAAAGGGATAGGGTAACCAGAATCCGTAAATCGAAGACGAATAAACAACACAATGGCCACAATGAAAAAGTACAAAAAGGCAAACAACGATCTACAAAACATACTCATAAAACTAAAGATTGAATAACACGAACCCCACTAAAAACCATTAAAAAGCAAAGCAAAAACAAACAACGAAAAACGAATACAACGTTGTTGTTTTTTTACAACGCAACACTGTAACGAACTGTGAGGATGAGCAGCGCGGACACTCCTTTGTAGACGCACACCATAGTAACATATGTAGTTACCACATATACAGTAACATATGTAGTTACCACAGACAGAGTAACATCTGTAGGTACCACAGACATAGTAACATATGTAGGTACCACAGACATAGCTGCGGAACCGTAGCCCTTATGGTCCTTGGCCAGTTTTCTGACATTTTTTGCGGACCATAGGGCTACGGATTTCACCCTATCAAAAACTTTCGAAAATGCGCGGTAAAAAAGTTTCGCTGCTTTTTTGCAATTTTTTGTCATGAAATCGAGTGGGAGAACGGTCAAACATATATATTTCGCTTCGTTAGATATTTATCTACATTCTTCTATACTTACTTACCTATTAATAATCATTTCCAGCTCGTTATCATAACAAATAACTCGATATTAACTGATCCCGCCTACTTCGTTCCGCCATCTTGGCATTGCGGTAATATCGAGATATTTGTTGTGATAACGAGATGGAAATGAATATTAATAGGTAAGTAAGTATAGAAGAATGTAGACAAATATCTAACGAAGCGAAATATATATGTTTGATCGTTCTCGCATACGATTTCATGACAAAATTTGCAAAAAAGCGGTGCAACCTTTTCACTCCGCAGTTTCGAAAGTTTTTGATAGAGTGAAATCCGTAGCCCTATGGTCCGCAAATATCAGAAAACTGGTCAAGAACCATAATGGCTACGGGTCCGCAGCTACCACAGACAGAGTAACATATGTAGGTACCACACACAGAGTAATATATGTAGGTACCACAGAGAGAGTAACATATGTAGGTACAACAGAGAGAGTAACATATGTAGGTACCACAGACAGAGTAACATATATAGGTACCACAGACAGAGTAACATATGTAGGTACCACAGACAGAGTAACATATGTAGGTACCACAGACAGAGTAACATAATTATGTAGCTACCACAGACAGAGTAACATATGTAGGTACCACACACAGAGTAACATATGTAGGTACCACACACAGAGTAACATATGTAGGTACCACAGAGAGAGTAACATATGTAGATACCACACACAGAGTAACATATGAAGGTACCACAGACAGAGTAACATATGTAGGTACCACCAACAGAGTAACATATGTAGGTAACACAGACAGAGTAACATATGTAGGTACCACAGAGAGAATAACATATGTAGGTACCACAGACAGAGTAACATATGTAGCTACCACAGACAGAGTAACATATGTAGGTACCACAGACAGAGTAACATATGTAGGTACCACACACAGAGTAACATATGTAGGTACCACAGACAGAGTAACATATGTAGGTACCACCATCAGAGTAACATATGTAGGTGCCACAGACAGAGTAACATATGTAGGTACCACAGAGAGAGTAACATATGTAGGTACCACAGACAGAGTAACATATGTAGATATCACAGAGAGTAACACATGTAGCTACCACAGACAGAGTAACATATGTAGGTACCACAGACAGAGTAACATATGTAGGTACCACCAACAGAGTAACATATGTAGGTACCACAGACAGAGTAACATATGTAGGTACCACAGAGAGTAACACATGTAGCTACCACAGGCAGAGTAACATATGTAGGTACCACAGACAGAGTAACATATGTAGGTACCACCAACAGAGTAACATATGTAGGTACCACAGACAGAGTAATATATGTAGGTACCACAGACAGAGTACCATATGTAGGTACCACAGACAGAGTAACATATGTAGGTACCACAGAGAGAGTAACATATGTAGGTACCACAGAGAGAGTAACATATGTAGGTACCACACACAGAGTAACATATGTAGGTACCACACACAGAGTAACATATGTAGGTACCACACACAGAGTAACATATGTAGGTACCACAGAGAGAGTAACATATGTAGGTACCACAGAGAGAGTAACATATGTAGGTACCACAGAGAGAGTAACATATGTAGGTACCACAGAGACAGAGTAATATATGTAGGTACCACAGAGAGAGTAAGATATGTAGGTACCACAGAGAGAGTAACAAATGTAGGTACCACACACAGAGTAACATATGTAGGTACCACGGAGAGAGTAACATATGTACGTACCACAGAGAGAGTAACATATGTAGGTACCACAGAGAGTAACATATGTAGGTACCACAGAGAGAGTAACATATGTAGGTACCACAGAGAGTAACATATGTAGGTACCACAGAGAGAGTAACATATGTAGGTACCACAGAGAGAGTAACATATGTAGGTACCACAGACAGAGTAACATATGTAGGTACCACAGACAGAGCAACATATGTAGGTACCACAGAGAGAGAAACATATGTAGGTACCACAGAGAGAGTAACATATGTAGGTACCACAGAGAGAGTAACATATGTAGGTACCACACACAGAGTAACATATGTAGGTACCACAGAGAGAGTAACATATGTAGGTACCACAGACAGAGTAACATATGTAGGTACCACAGAGAGAGTAACATTTGTAGGTACCACAGAGAGTAACACATGTAGGTACCACAGAGAGTAACATATGTAGGTACCACCAACAGAGTAACATATGTAGGCATCACAGAGAGAGTAACATATGTAGGTACCACCAACAGAGTAACATATGTAGGTACCACAGAGAGAGTAACATATGTAGGTACCACAGAGAGAGCAACATATGTAGGTACCACAGAGAGAGTAACATATGTAGGTACCACAGAGAGAGTAACATATGTAGGTACCACAGAGAGTAACACATGTAGGTACCACAGAGAGAGTAACATATGTAGGTACCACAGACAGAGTAACATATGTAGGTACCACACACAGAGTAACATATGTAGGTACCACCAACAGAGTAACATATGTAGGTACCACCAACAGAGTAACATATGTAGGTACCACAGAGAGAGTAACATATGTAGGTACCACAGAGAGTAACATATGTAGGTATCACAGAGAGAGTAACATATGTAGGTACCACAGAGAGAGAGTAACATATGTAGGTACCACAGAGAGAGTAACATATGTAGGTATCACAGAGAGAGTAACATATGTAGTTACCAAACACAGAGTAACATATGTAGGTACCACAGACAGAGTAACATATGTAAGTACCACAAAAAGAATAACATATGTAGGTACCACAGACAGAGTAACATATGTAGGTACCATAAAGAGAATAACATATGTAGGTACCACAGAGAGTAACATATGTAGGTACCACAGAGAGAGTAACATATGTAGGTA
>MJUT01010549.1:254720-287886 GCA_002080005.1 Gigantidas platifrons | reverse complement strand
ATGTTACTTCGATTTTGAAATTCATCAGTCGATGAAGAGCAAGACCATTCCACTACGTCTACATTCGGGAACTATTTTCGAACGTCATGATAATCAATAAATACACCCAAGATCAATCGTTGAAAATGTAGAATACTAAAACAAACTGAAATAATTTAAAATTGTATTTAATAATGTAAAAATGTAATTATAAATATTGGATGTAATCTTTGCAGTGTATGGGGTTGTAAAAGCATTGACTGGAGTACCGCATTTCATATGAAATGTACTTTGGCCCACGCTTTCATACGGCAAAAAGATTGCATTCAATTCGTAAATGAAAATATTGAGTAACTTTGGAAATCCGTTCAGTGTGGATTGCATTATTTATTCTTGAACAGTCTCCAATATAAAACAGTAAGCGGAAAATAAAGCTTACACTGTGATAGTCAAGCCTTCCACCAACATAAAAAAACGAACAACCACCTCTCACTTTAACTCGCTGAGCATAAAAAAATACAACGACATTTGATATTGGAAATCCAGAGCTTCGCTTGGGATAGGCACAAACATGTGGCGGGTTGATACACCTTTCTATGTTAATTCTTGTTCTCATTGGATGTGCATGAATAAAATAACAGATCATTTGTCAATGGTTTGTTTTACGGAGATATGTCTAGTAGAAAATGTATATATAAACCATTAATACTCACAAGGTATGCAATATTGTGGGAATGGCGTTGTTAGTGATGACTTGGTACATTTACCATCGGTTACTACATATAGGTTGCCCTAGAAACACAATCAAGCCATTTAGGTTGTCAAATATTGGGATGAGATAGACTAACAAAAGTGATGTATTTTGCAAACAAACATTAGAGAATGCTGAATGGGTAATCAAGAAAAGAAAATCAAGAGAAACAGGTAGCATAGGGTACACAAGATAAAAAACAAAACAAAAATACAACACAATATGTGTTGGACACAACTATGTGCAGACAAACACAAATAACGTAATTAAGACATGAGCCCTCCTACAAACAACTGGCGGTAAAGACGAACCTAACAAACACAAATAACGTAGATAAGACATATTAGCGTAGTCCGTATCAGTAATACAGGTATAGGTCTTGACACTACAGCAAAAGTCATCGTCCAAGTCTTTTTTGTGTTTTTATGTTTTTCTTTCTTCTCGAGAAGTTGGATTATGACTAGATTGTTTTGTCGTACTTGTTGCACTTTCGTACCTGTTTGTCTTATTATTTGCTCGGATTTGTCGTCTCACTGAACTTTCGTAATCGTCTTATTATTTGCTCTTACTGAACAACATGAATAAACTATTTATCACTGGACATTAAGCGACCCACAATAGCAACCAAACTTGTTATTAATAGAAAATACACTTACACCTGCATAGTCCTTCAACATCATCTCGTTTTTAGATTGGCCGTCGACAGTAACAGACCTAGCTAGAAATAGCTTTTTGCCAATGGCGTCAAATGAAACATTGTACAATCCCTAAAAGGTAAAATAAGACATATATACATTATAAGGACTACATTTGGGCCACTTTTCAGCCGGATAAAAATACGAACGTTATGTTAGCTTTCAATGTTTAATTGAATTTTAAAAATCATATTGCTGTAGGAAAAAAAAGGGAATAAAGAGCTCAATCCCTGAATACCAATTATTGCGGATTGCGTTCTCTTAATGTCATGGATTCTGACCTTTCAGAACAACATTATAATAAAATCACAACAAAAAGAATGCTGTAAAAGAAACAAAAATGTTTATGCATTGATTAATTCTAAGATTCATTGATTGTTGATCCTCGAAAGCCACAAAATTGTAGTAAATTGTACATTCTTCAATTAAAAAAAGAAAATTAAAAAACATATTTCGCTATAATTAAATATTACCTCTACCAAATGTGATGTCCCTTCCTTAACTGACCCCACTGCGAAACCTTGCAATCCCTGCTACCGGTATGGTATACAGCAGGAAAACACAACTGGCACCGCTACAGCGAGGGAAACCAGAATACATACTTGCTTATTCATGACTGCTGTACTTAATATGATTGGCTTGTTAGAGGTTAGAGAATTAGCAGGTATTTATATGCTTTTCCTTATCTACGGTAAACTATGTATCATATTTTTAACTATTACCGTATATCTGTACTTCTGAAATAATCAACAGATTATGAATTACATACATCACTGTTATAGTTCTCTGTATAAAGACATTGACAAGCACGTAAGGTATAAGTAAGTACAATGGTACTTTGAAATTATATTGAAAACAAAGGAAAATTGCACCAAGGCATTTTCTGTTCTCAAATATCTAAACGTTGACCAATAATAAGCATTGATTTAAACTAGGGTAGCTGTAACATCAAAGACAAGTTGAAGATATCAACAGGATAATCACGTGACATATATCGACCTAAAAACTAAAGACTGGGCAAAGTAAATCTCACTACAAACCGGGGGTTAAACTCAGATGTTCCAGAAGACGTAAACGACCCATGTGGTCATGGCTTGGTGAAAATAATATATTTAATCAACTGAAACTATACAGAAGAGAAAAGTATTGGTTTATCTAAACATATGCAACATTAAAATAATACAAATGTATCCAATTGACAGACAAAGAGAAACATGTGATCCATTTTGACAATATACAATAATTGCAAACACAAGCGGTTAGATTTTGTATTTGAAATCGATTTATAATGGATTATTATGACCGAAGATGTGGAGTGACTGTTTATTGGCTCTTTCATAATTAGTTAAATTAATAACCGGCTACCTCAATAAAGTGTGTCGCAGGTTCATGCGATTTACATTAATAATTGACCTAAGCTTTGATCATAGTAGTAGAGGTGGTTGGTTATGCTTTTTTACTCTGATGGCCAATGTTACTTTTTGATTGACAATCATGCAAATAAAAGCTGGGAATGGGAAGGGCATATTGTTGTACCACTGGGGTGGAAACGATAAAAATATAATAACTGGTTGTATAGTGACCCTGGTAGTGGGTAATTTCTGTTACCGGTAGCGTAATCTGCACAAGCTCAAGGCACTGAGTAAAACTCAATGTTTCATGTTTGTACAACATATAAAATCCTACTGAGCGCTATAAAAATACCGGGATCCCATTTTGGACAAATGTCAATATTAGCGTAAAGTCGTACGGACGTAGTAAAATATATAGGTCACAGGTCTATCCTTATAACATAAGAAGAACATACCAATCTAAATAACAGAGACATTATTAGGGAAATAAGTTGTATCTATATCGTAGCTGGTAGCGCTCAGGTAAATTGCAAGGTGCTTCAAAGGTGTAACTGCCCTGGTCTCGGGTTAAAGTGTCTCTCTTGGTATCGGGTCTAAAGTGTCTCTCTTCAGTTGCAGACGCTTGGGCTTTATATGCACAGGGCAAACATCTGGATGTGGGTCAAACGCCTCTGATTTGTTAGTTACACCGGAAGTGTTAATTATACCGTATGAGGGCCATATGGATGTGAGCGATAACACATGTGCACTATCATATTACAGACAGAAAATGGCGGAAAGTATGAAATAAACGTAGTTTGTCATGTTAGGAAGAAGTGAAAACGGGCTGCTCCCATTATTACGGCGTTTTGACCCCGCTGAACAGTTGTGGATAAAGCTTTAATCCTCTAGAGGATTAAAATGTCTCGTGCCTTTCCCCGCATTTGACTCGTTTGACGGCTTATAAAATAAAGTTAGTGTTAAATAATGGGAGAAACAAATTCTCCTTCTGTTGCCCATGTGGATTACGATATTTCTCCACTCTCGAGAGTTAAGTTAAAAATTTTAATCACTCGCCTGACGGCTTGTGGTTAAAATTTTAAATATAACTCTCTTGAGTGGAGAAATATCGTAACCCACGGGCAACTGAAGGAGAATCTATATTTAATAAAGCTTACCCTTATGGAAAACAAGCCCAAGTACAATGTATAACCTAGCTTAAATGAACATGTGACACATGGTTTATATGGAGAAATAAAGCTAGGAACTATTATAGGACCGCCTTTTGGTAAACTAATGAGAACGAACTCTTTCCTAACTACATATTTAACAACAATATACATACAATAAATTTTCGCGATCACGATTCCTGAAACAAGAATATTGTTCATTCACCCAAGGCACCGAAATACGGCACGGTATCACCAACAACAAGAATAAAGTGAAAATGTGCCAGAGTAACAAGAATAAATAAAAGTGTCATATATGCATACATGAAAACAATATTATCTCCTATATCTTACACCATATTCGTTACAATATGCCTGAATAGTTGATTAGTTACAAAGAAAAACAGAGCTAATGGATATGGTCATAATATAATGTCTGCAATGGGATTAGGGGTAAGGTAATGATGCTTTGATTTTGATTTGTCTAGATGTTTATCATGGAACCAAACATGAAACGATCGCATGTTGCCATTAACATCGAATTTAGGTGAAGAAAATCAGACAAATAAACTAAAGATACGTGTAAGTACGTGCACAGTAGATACTTGTGTAACGATAAATGTGAAATAATCGTCCCTCACTGACTAACTTGTGTCACACAGGGATGAATTTTATTCGCCTCGCACACAATCAATGGGACCCGCAACGTTAGGACTAGGTCATATTTTATTCACCGCCATTTCTTCGGGGACATAAACGTTCACATGTCAAGTAATATTTTTATTTCATATATTGTTGTTTGAATTGTGAAATGCTCTGGTCTAAAAGTGGACATTGCTTAACGCCTAACCGTACATGATACAAGAATTAAACTAAGGTCAATGAAAACTATACTACGTTGTGACATTGTGATATAGATTTTGAAATAAGTTATCTTAATTTAAAAATTTCAAGCTTGACTAAATATCATTTTCGCCAAGCCATGACCACTGGGGTCGTTTGTGTCTTCTGGAACATCTGAGTTGACCCTCGGTTTATAGTGGGATTCGCGTTGCTCACTGTTTTCTGTGCAGTGTTTTAAGATCGATGATATACCTTGTTGATATCTTCAACTTGTCTTTGATGTTACAGCTATCCTAGTTTAAATCAATGCTTATTATTGGTCAACGTTTAGATATTTGAGAACGGAAAATGCCTGGTTGCATTTTTCCTTTGTTCTCAACATAATTTCAAAGTACCAATGCACTTTCATATATCTTCCGAGCTTATCAATGTCTTTATACACGGAAATATAGCAATATCGTGTGTATTTCATAATAATGTTGATTATTGCAGAAGGACAGACATACAATAATTGCTAAGAATACCATATATGGTTTTCCGTAGATAAGGGAAGCATATAAATATCTGCTAATTCTTTCAACCCTCACAAACCAATCATATTAAGTAGAGCAGCTATGAATAATCCAGTGTGTATTCTGGTTTCCCTCGCTGTTGCGGTACCAGTTGTGTTTTCGTGTTGTATGCCAGATCGGTGGGAGGGATTACAAGGTTTCGCAGAGGGAGCAGTTGTGGCAGGGTCGCCACATTTGGTAGAGGTATTTTTTAATCATAGCGAAATATGTTTTTATTTTATTTTTTAAATTGAAGAATGTACAGTTTACTATAATTTTGTGGCTTTCGAGGATCAATAATTCACGAATCTTCGAATTTAACCAATTTATTTTCGTTGACAACATTCTTTATGCTGTGATTTAATTATGAGGTTCAGAATCTATAGCATTAAGATAATGCAATTCACATCATTATGATTTGCAAAATTCAATTAAACATTTAAAACTAATAATAGCGTTCGTATTTTTATCCAGCAGAAAAATGGCTTGATGTAGCATTATAATGTTTATATGTCTTATTTGTCAACTTTTAGGGATTGTACAAATGTTTCATTTGACGCTATTGAGAAGAGGCTATTTTTGGCTGGGTCTTATACTCTCGATGGCAGGTCTACGACCGTGATAAAGTTGGCGGACTATAAAAGTGTAAGTATATTTTCAATAACTATAAGTTGATTGCTGTTGTAGGTTGTTTAATGTCCAATTGTAAATAGTTCATGCATGTTCAGAAAGAGCAAATAATAAAACGAGTACGAAAGTCTAATGAGTACGACAAATACGAACAAATAATAAGACAGACAGGTACGAAAGTTCAATGAGTACGACAAATACGAACAAATGATAAGACAGACAAATACAAATACGGGAAGAACGATGACTATTGCTGTAGTGTCAACATATATAGCTGTATTACTGATAAGGACGACGCTAGTATGTCTTATTTACGTTATTTGTGTTATTTGTGTTTGTTTCTGTATAATAATGTCCAACACATATTGTGTTGTGTTTTGCTTGGTGTTTTGTTTCGTCTTCGGTATCTTATGCTATTAATCTTGATTGTCCTTTTTTGATTACCCCTTCAGCATTCTCTAACGTTTGTTTGCAAAATGCATCCCCTTTGTTTGTATATCTCATCCCAATAATTGACAACCTATATGACTTGATTATGTTGCCAGGGCAACCAATATGTAGTAATCGATGGTAAATGTACGAAGTCATCAGTGACACCACCATTTCCACCATGGACATTCCCGCCATATTGCATACCATGTAAGTATGAGTGGTTTATTTTTACATTTTCTACTATACATAATATCTCCTTAAAACAAATCATTCACAAATAATCTGTTATTTTATTCATGCACATCCAATGAGAACAAGAACGAACATAGAAAGGTGTATCAAGCCGCCACATGGTTGTGCCTGTCTCAAGCCAAGCTCTGGATTTCCAATGTGAAATGTCGTGGTATTTTTTTTTAGTTCAGTAAGATAAGGTGAGAGGTGGTTGTTTATTTTGTTGATATTGGTGGAATGCTTGACTATCACAGTATAAACTTTAGTTTCTTCTTACTGGCAGCCTGTTTAAGATTAAATAAAGATAATTATATTCCATTTACACTGAACAAATTTAAAAAGTTGTCCAATGTTTTAATTTAATAATTATATACAGTCTTAATGGCGTATGAAAGTGTTGACCAAAGTACATTTCATATGAAATGTAGTACATCTGTCAGTGTTTTTACAACCCCATAAAACTGAACAGATTGCATCCTATATTTGTAATTACATTTTAACATTATCAAATACAATTTGAAATTCATATATTTTTTGTATTCTACCTTTTCCACTGTTGTTATTGTATGTATTTATAGTTTTTTTCATGACGCTAGAAAATAGTTTCCGGATGTAGACGGAGTTGAATGGTCGAGATGATCATCGACTGATATTTTTGAATTTTCAATTTCGATGCCACGTGATAATGTTTTAGCCAATCACGACGACCCCTGTTTCCGTGTATATTAAACATAAGATATGTGCATGCACAAATAACGAAACGTTTTCTAATTGTCTATAATTGTCATAATAAATATTTACTTATTTTTCACAGCTGATGCCAAGAAGGTGTTGTCCTCATTTTTTGGCGCGGGAAATAATAAGATGAATATCGAGATCTATAATTACATGGATATAGGGAAGGAGACAAGTCTTACTGTAACAAAGGGGTCATGTATTCCACTAATGACGTACACGAAGGGTCAAAATTATGTACTTGATAAAAACTATTTTGGAATAACACTAGGAATAAGGAATATGACAGTCTTTGATGTACCTAAAGCCTGTGTGAATCCCGTACATGTTTAATCGGTAAGTATAGACAACAAATATTTATCTGCATATCAACAGCATATGCATGACTGCATCATTTCACTCAGAGTGTCGTAGAAAGCAGAATAATCCAGCCACTATTTGCTGCAGTGGCTGTACTAAACCAGGAAACCTGCCAGTCTTGTATATGCGTGTAACATGTCGGCTTTCCCTGTGTTTCTACAATTTTCGTTTTGGAACTGTGGTATTTTTTGCTATCATATTTTTCTACAGGAGATATTAAGTACACACACAATATTACTGTGTCACATCAACACAATATTACCGTGTCACATCAACACAACTTTACCGTGTCACATCATCACAACATTACCGTGTCACATCGACACAACATTACTGTGTCACATCAACACAACATTACCGTGTCACAACAACACAATATTACCGTGTCACATCAACACAACATTACTGTGTCACATTAACACAATTGAACACAAAAATAGAAAGACATCTGGCGTTAGAAAACCAGGTCCTTGTTTGGGACAGGCACAAAATGTGACGGGGATAAACAGGTAAAGAGAACACATCCCTACTGACAGGTATATGTATATACGTCTGAAAATTAAATCAAACAGTGTTAGCATTAGATCTTTGAGCTGACAATTTTGTGTGCTTCCCTCGACGGGATTTGAACTCACACCATTGATACACTGCAGCACCAATCTCGAAGCCTTATGTCCAGCGCCCTAAGCCACTCGACCACATCCGCTATGTTTAAATATAACTTCAATAGTCTAAGTGTCTCGTAAGGAAAATCTAGAGATAGACATATGACATGTGTCTAAGCGTGTGTCGATGGTACATATATACTTAATATTATAATTTGACAGCGATCTAACTCAGCAATTTTTAATATATATAAAACAACCTGCTCAGAAGAACTTTTACTATGTGAATTGTTTTAATATGTTAATGGCACATATACAGGAGTACTGATTAGATATAAGTATGCATATATACTGGACAAGCTAACAGCAAAACCACATCATATATCGTTTATCATTTCAAGAGGGGGATATAACAACTTCCTGTAATTGCTGAGCTTTGCTTCGATTTTAGCAACATAATTTATAACTACATTCATAAGTACTTAGGTGTATATGATCACACAATTTTAGAGCGTAACTGGAGGAATTGCTTACCATTCCGGAGCACATGAGTTCTCCCCCGGATTTTAGTAGGGTTCGTGTTACTCGATCTTTAGTTTTATATGTATGTTTTGTAGATCGTTGTTTGTCCTTTTGTACTTTCTCTTTTGTCCTGTGGTATCTTCAAACTCTTCTTGTAATAATGGCTGGTCATGAAAGAAGTGTGTGTACACTGATATGTATGTCCTAGATATGCTTAATTATGTTTATCATAAACACTTCTTTTTTATATTACAGAAAATGCATCAAGAAGATCACAGACGTGCTGTCGTTTTATACAATAACATTAATTAAAACTAAAATACAAATATTTTTCTTATATCATAAATTGAGTAAATACACAATCAACTGTGATACCTGAAACTCCCAAGCTACACCCAAAATGAATATGATGGCTGGCTTAAGCGATTAATAGAATCCCTAGTATTATTGTGTTATTATAATTAAATCATTTGGATTTCTTACGGGTTTGATAATACTGTTTGAATTATTTCATGTCTAGAAATGTTACTCTGTCTCTGGTACTACTATTGTGTGTGTTTCAACTTTACTCTCTATCCAGTTTCTACAAATGTTACTCTAAAGTCAAAACAAATGCTGCTATCAAGACAGTTTCTATAAATGCTACGCTCTACCTGATGCTTAGAAAAGTTTGAATACACCAAACGTGTAACCATAAGGTCTTTTATTATGCATACGATAATAGCAGAACACAGACTTACAGTCCCACCCAAATTTAATGTCGACTTTGTTATTTCAACCATTTCTCCTTCATTTTACATGGTGTAATGGTTAACATTTTGCCTCTAGTTGGTTTATTCGCTTGTCCGAAGCCGGTCGGTAGGGTTGGGTAAACTTTAAGCGATGGCATTGGAATTTTTTAACTCATCTGCTAAAGATGTTATTTTGATCTTACGCTCTAGCTGGTGTTTAGATAAAGTTTGAATATACCAAGCCGTAAATTGAAGGACTTTTATTATTCATACGATAATAGCAGAACAAAGAGTTACAGTCCCACAAAATTTAAAGACGGCTTTGTTATTTCAACCATTGCTCCTTCCTTTGAAGTGGTGTAATGGTTACAATTTCACCTTCAGTTGGTACATTCATTTGTCCGATGCCGGCCGGTAGGGTTGGGTTAATCTTAAGACGATAACATTGGAATTTACTAACAAATCTGCTAAGCACGAAGCATAGTTAGAATGAAAAGCAAATACAGAATGTCGGTATAATTGAATCCGGATGGAAAGCATGTTGTTTCAGTAAGCTTAGCAAAAATACTTAGTGATACAGCTTAAAACGATACTTTTATATCATTATGTGCTATATGCATATTTGGGACATAAGGTATATTTTTGTTATGATTAAATGTGTGGACAGGAAATTGTTTTAGAAATTCTGATAAATGCACACTAGATTTCGACTGTGGTAAGGAATGTACATTTTCTATAACGTTTCTACTGATGTTGCTCATTAAGACATGGTGTAGGTTGTACTTGATCCATAATTTCACCAGAGACAAGAAACACAGTTGTTGCGTTCTGTCTGATTCGTTTTATAAATAACGACCAAATAGTTCATAATCGTGAATTACGTATGTTTATACATATATGACACCATCTAGGACATATACGACAAGGGCCCGCGTGGTTCAATGAGTTAGGTAGTTGGATTACCTAACAACTTATACAAGCCTATCACCAATACGGCGTGGGTTGGCGCCCGGCTTTGTAAATTACAAAAAAGGGTGAATTCGACTTACAGTCGCAAATGATAAAGTTAACCAGTTGCTTGCCATGGTCGGTGGTTCTCTCCAGGTACTCCGACTTCTTCCACCACTAAAACTGGTCGCCATGATATAGCTGAAATATTGCATATACATATACGACATATATAAATCTAAGACATAAGTACATGTATATTGTATTGAAACTAAAATATTGATGGTCGCTGCCGATACATAAGTTTGGAACAAGGACATAAAATCTGTAGAAATGTCATTTGAGATTCTACACAAGTACGAAATGGCTTCTGGATCGAAAATAAACTTAGATAAAACAAGAGGATTTCTTATGAGATCTTTACGCAGACAAAAACACAACATTTGATAAAAAATAGCTTGGAAAACACGTAAAACATAAAAACTTAAGATATAAGTCACGGGAATAATATAGATAGCGATAAAATATGGAAATGCATTATACAGAAAATGAAGAGTTATGTACATGTCAGAAAAAGATGAAATCTAACTTACTTTGGAAAAATCCTTATCATATAAACGTATCAATATGTATCTATGAAATAAACACTTGTGGCATACCTGACAAGTAAGATTTGATTTGATTTTTGGTGTTTTAACACCACTTTCAACAATATTTCAGCTATATCATGGCGATCAGTTTCAGTGGTGAGGAAGCCGGAGTACCCGTAGAGAACCACTGACCATGGGCAAGCAACTGGTAAACTTTATCACTTGCGACTGCAATTCGAGTGCACCATTTTTGTAATTTACAAAGCAAGGCGCGAACCCACGCCATATTGGTGATAGGCTTGTATGAGTTGTTAGGTAATCCAACTACCTCACTCACTGAGCCACCCGGTACCTTATAATATGGAAGTTCATATGGGAGGGACAAAATCAATCAAGTAGAACGGGACGTTTGTGTTTTAGATGTAGATAAATGTAGATTGAGGTATCCTATAGCGAGTCGAACTGACATAGGTGCAGTACATTAGACTATCTTAGTAGCATATTAAAATATTTGATCCAAAGAATAAGAATAAACAACAGATCAAATTTGGCATGCTTTACATATTAATTGTGTATGGACAGGCGACTAGCAAAAATAAGGGTCTACTGGAGTGGTGTATCAATGCCGTATATTGGAAGAGTAAACCATGCAATGACCAATAGAAAACATGCAAAGAGATAAACAATGACCTCCAAAATGACCTCATTTCCGTTTCAGTGTTAATAGAGGACACACAGATCATCTAGGACACACATATCATATATACAGTTTCACCAATGGTGTTTAAATTTCACACGCACCACAACACTATACATTCCGACCATGTAGTTATACTTTTAGTAACTATGGTTACTCTAGGTTCCGTCACTACTAAATGTCGTCGTTATCAATTCTATTTTATACCAAATACTGGCTACGTGCAACAAGTTGAAATTGATATCAGATAGATCAAGTATAAAAAAAATCGACCGATTGTAAATATTTGACCTCTACGCTTTTAGTTTTGACATAGTGTACGGTAACGACGAAGCCCGAGGTTTGTTGACTATTAGCTCGAACATACTTTATTGACATAGCTTTTCAATTTTAAGTATCGTCTAATGACTGGTTTAGACGTTTTAGTGCATTGTCATGAGATGGCATTTAAACTAGACTGCAATTATAAATAACAAGCTTTTTGATATTGAGAAACACACAGGGTTAAATAAAATTGTGGTGTTCTGCAAATACAGGTAGTCGTATTGTGATAAAGTGGCAATGACATTGATACACCTGCTATCAGTAAAATTACTGTGAAACAAAATGTACTATAAAGTTTTGTTGAGTCAGGGAAAAATTATTTTTGAGGTTTAGATAACTTGTTTCAAGATCTCTATTACAATGTCACAACGTAGTATAGTTTTCATTGACCTTAGTTTAATTCTTGTATAAAATACGGATAAGCAATGTCCACTCTTACAACAAAACATTTTATAATTAATAAAAAATATCTGAAATAAAAAAATATTGCTCAGCATGCCAATGGTTATGTCCCCGAAGAACTGATGGTGTATAATATTACTCTTCCGATGGTGCTCTCATTGATTGAAATTCACCCCAGTGTGACAAAAGTTAGTTAGTGTCTCATGCTTCACCCTTCTTTCACGCACAAGTAATAAACAACATGCAGCACTTTGTTAGTGGTCTATTGCAGGAATCATCCATCAATGAAACTGATCGCCACGAAATAACTGACATCTTGTTAAAAGTGGCGTAAGGACCATATCCCCTCCCCTCGTGTTTTTTCGTCTATATTCGTGTGGCGTTGAATCATATCATCCATCTAATTCGCTGGATATTGAAATATTACATTTTGTTAATCATGATTACATACGTTTAAATACAACAGAGAACACTTATTTGTTCTAAGGCCAAAAAGGAAAGATTATTTCTCATTTATCGCTATATTAATTCTCAAGTATCTAGTTTGCACGTACTTACGTCTACCTTTAGTTTTACTTGTTTTATTTTGCTCGCCTAACTTCAAGGTCAATGACAACATACACATTTAGAGACATTATAGTACTATCATATCTATTAGCTACGCTTTTCTATATAACGAGTCAAATATCTGTCCATAGGCCTTTATCAATGCCCGCTTTTATTTGCTTGATTGTCAATCAAAAGGTAGTGCTGGACATCAGAGAAAAAAGTATAACTAACAACCTCTACTAAGGTCAACGTTGAGGTAAATTCTCGAGGAAAACCGCATAATCCTGCGACATATTTATTGTGGTATCTAGTTATTCATTGCAATAAGCGTTCGGTTTTGATCCAAAGTGTATTAAATGGAATAAAACCTAATACTCAAATAAACAAAGTTTTGTAATATATAATGCTCATTGCTCCAGTTTCATTCACATTAAAAGAGGTGGTCGACAAAAAGTTTCGTTGTCACCTTTCCTTTTTATATTATCATTAGAATTGACAATCCAGCAGAAGTTTTGCACCAATCTATATGGGTTAATAATAATTTAATGATAGATGGAATTTTTTGAAAATAAAAAAATGATGTGAAACTGGAATATTTTTTTTCATCAATGATCGACTTAATGAGAACATTGAATTGGTGATTTTGAATGAATTCCGAACAAAATACAGTTTAAATATAAATTTGTTACAATATCAAAGTATTTTACATATGATTTTGAAAACGTTGGAAAGTTCTCATGAGCAACACTGACAAAATGCACACATTTGGTAACACTGAGCTCCAAACAATTAATAAAAAGTCATATCAATTCTTTCATAAACAATTTGTATCAACTTTCTCAGAACAACAATTAAACCAACAAAGACAATGGTGTGAAGTACTAGACATTCAAATTGAAAACTGTGAACAAATATACGTATTATGTAGTATATTAAATTTCAGTACACAATTTGAAATATAATTTTAAGTACTAATTCATAACTGCAAATTAAAGGAAACTCATTTGTGCAATTGGAGTTGAAGTAATCACAGTTTCTAACACTCGGGCAAATGGGAGAAATGTTTAGTTCTGTGATATGCACGAAATCTAGACACCATTTGTGAAACTTCATTATATTAAAAGTATATATAATATATGTCATCTATGAACATCAACACAGAATGGGAAATGTGGTCATTTAGTAGATCATTGTTTGTCCTTTTGTACGGTTTCGTTTGGCCATTGTATTGTTTGTCCTTCCTGGTTACCGTTTTTGTTTACTGCTGTATTATTTACAAACTTTACATACAAAAAGCCTACCTACAATGTTGTTCATGCACAAATTTAGTTGCCAGGTCAGCCTTAAGATAAAATTAACTCTGGTTTTTACTCAGTGTCTTCTTAACATTTGACCTTAACAAGGGTAAGGGTTAAAGGTCAAGTTCGCTTTATTTTTCAGTTCTTTGATTGTACATGGAAAAAGTGCACGAATCTATGATTTTGCAAAGTTAAAATTAATTACAAAATGTATGATTCTTTCGAGTCTTATCATACAAACGATGTTTGGTTCCTCTTTACCTCCAGTTGTTTGTAGGAGGGTTCATGTCTTATTTACATTATTTTTGTTTGCTTGCGTATAGTGGTGTGTTTTCTTAGTTATTTGTCCTGTGCCTTGTGTACCTAATGGTGCCAGGTTCTCTGGATTTTTCATTTTTGTTAGTGGCCCTTCGTATACTGATATATTAATCTCATATGTTTTGTAATAATTATCTCCTCTGATGCCATCCATGTGATATAGATACAGTATCTAACTACTCCATCATAAGATGAACAACTTCTCCCACGGGATCTTTCACTGCTTCTGTATATGTACAAACATGCGCAATTCACGAATATGTGTAGTCATATGGTCTGGGTTTTTATTATGAATACTTAATCTATATTCAACAAAATGAAAATGTAGACGATAGGTCGAATTATATTGATTGGGAAGTTGAGATGCAAGGCTAATTAAGGTTAGAATGTTATGTGATTTGTCTTTTCAAATCGGAGACAGAATGCAACCACCGCGTTTCTTGTGTCTGGAGGGAATCAGGTTCAGTACACTTCAAGAACAACCTACAATAAGTCTTAATCAACAACATTTGTCAGTGTGTGTTGGTGGCTCTTTCCAAATAAATGTCCGACCCTGCCATTGTATCACATTTGGCACATGGCAATCAATATGTCCATAGACCCATCCGCGTGTTCTACCTTTTATTCTGTCGAGTGAATTATTATTTATATACGAAGTGTTCACGTCTTGACTGTTTCTATGGCAATCTAAATTGCAGTATGCCATTTTTTCTACCTATGTGATTGATGGTTTGTTAACTTGTTCTTCACATGACATATTGCTTTCGTTAAACGACAATAAGTTATGATTTGTATTATGCAAGCTTGTGCTTTAAGTGTACTACTTCATGAACTATTTAAATACGTATTTACGTATTGATATTTACTTATATTGCTTCCCTTTATTTACTTCCCGCTTAGAATGAAGTGTTCAATAGAAACGTCATAGCATATGTAGATTTCTTACGATAGCCGAAATATAGAAATTAATTTCTATTAACCATCATGTGTGTCTCTAACAGAATCTCTACTGCAATTTCCCGTACACACATTAAATTAGAAAAAAAAGTTAGTTATATATTTTACTTTCTGGGGAACGGGGGATGTGTTTGAAAAAGCAATCTTGAAATAGCGAACCATCACGTGTGCTTCTATCAGAATCATTAAAGCAGTTTACTTTCCCGTACAAACATTAATTTATAAAAAAAAATGTTGGATATAATTTTTACTTTCGTTAGGTTCTGTAAATCAATGTGGATATTGCCAAATAACGCTTTAATTGATTGTCCAATTTATACATTATGACCGAAATATCAATATAGCCCATCATTACATAAAAGTATCGTTTTAAATTGTACCACATAATTATTATTGCTAAGTGATGGAATACTGAAACAATGCCGACTTTTTTGCATAGTACTGTAAATCTTTATTCAGCTATTTTCATATACATATTAAGACACGCCGATGTAGTGAAAACTATGTGGACACTAATATCTGAAGATACTGAGTAGAGAGTAACATTTCTAGTACTTCCATCAGTATAAATATTCCAGCATCACCAGTTTATAGAGTTTACATTTCGCAGCTCATATGTTACAGTAATTTTCTGAACAGAGCTCAGCTGCTGACGCAAATACTGCCTAAGCAAGTTTGCACTGCCCTTAAATTGAAGTCATCGCTACAAAATCCCGACGGTCATAATCACGATCTGGTTGACCGCTACGAAATACCCATATCTCAAATGACAATGGCTCTTTCCTTTTTACGTTTTTTCTCTTTCTCGTGTCGCCGACAAGATAGTTAACATATTTGACTATGTTAATGTGTAACACGGTGGGTATCTTATAAGACGTAGGGACTTCTTACCATTCGACAGCACCTGGGTCCCTCGTTTTTTGGTAGGATCCGTATTGGTCATCTTTTTAGTTTTCTTTGTTTATGTTTTGTGCTGCGCTCAATGTTGTTTGTGTCTCTTGAGGTATCCCCCGGTTTTAAGTAGTGGGGTTCGTGTACATGTTTTCCTGTTGTCTGCCATTTCGTTCTATGTACAGTTGTGCTATATAGATGATGTCCTTGTACTAAATGATTCTATGTTTGGTGATTTTGTTGATCGCGTCTTTCGCATTGTTCGTGAAACAAAGTATACCGCAGACAGATACCACTTGGGAGTTTAATGCATCCAAGTTGTTCATGTGCTTTTGGTTATTACTCAATTTGTAAAACAAGAAAAATATTTCTATATATTTTTGTTTAATCAAGTCTATTGTATAAAACCTGCAGCTCGTCTGTAATCTGCTTGATGCATTTCCTGTAATAAACAGAAATAAAATATCTAGGACATATATATAAGAGTAACATGTGCAATCACTGATTTCAGTCTAAACATTTGTAAACACTGGCTACGAAGTAACATTTGTAAACACTGGCTGCGAAATAACATTTGTAAACACTGGCTACGAAATAACATTTGGAAACACTGGTTACGGAATAACATTTGTAAACACTGGCTACGAAGTAACATTTGTAAACACTGGTTACGGAGTAACATTTGTAAACACTGGCTACGAAGTAACATTTGTAAACACTGGTTACGAAGTAACATTTGTAAACACTGATTACGAAGTAACATTTGCAAACACTGGTTACGAAGTAACATTTGTAAACACTGGTTACGAAGTAACATTTGTAAACACTGGCTGCGAAGTAACATTTGTAAACACTGGTTACGAAGTAAATTTGCAAACACTGGCTACGAAGTAACATTTGTAAACACTGGTTACGAAGGACATTTGCAAACACTGGTTACGAAGTAACATTTGTAAACACTGGTATATTCGATCTCTTAAAAAGTTTATATTCCGATACCAAGATATTGTCGAAATATATGCTGTCTCTGCAGAGACGATAATAAACGATGGATTTTCATAAAGTGAAAATGTATAAAATTAAGGATTAAATAATCGTGTCTTAGACATGACGTCATTCAACATCTCATTTGAAATCAAATTGTGTAGAAGATGACCGTTTATTTAAAACGTTGTGCAGAGACGATAATAAAAGATGGATTTTCATAAAGTACTGCGTTGATTACTATTATACCTATTGTGTCCCAGTATTGTTAAAAATGCTGTTATAGTAACAACCGGAACTTTTAACCGTAATGGGACCGGACGCAATAAAATCTTATTAAAACCACAATTTCTTTAGAAATGCATGCACCAAGTTAGGCTGAAGGCGTCGTTGTCGACCTGGGTACTCTGTCTAAGTACCCAGGGTACTTTTATTGTTTGAAAGAGTACCCAGAGATGTTCGAATATGATAAACGTACCCAGATTCGCGCTTTAAACTGTAAACTTACCCTGAGAATCAGAATTCTCATCAACAGGTCCCGAAAGAGAAGTCATTCGGAATCCACCGTATTTCAAGTAAGTAGACTGGTTTCCTCCCTCTGCTCTCCTTAGCTCCTTTCAGTGAGCAAGGGGAAAGAATCATACTATCGTTTGAAACTTCTTTTGTTTTTGTTACTAAATTTATGTCTTTCAACCATGGATGGTTCGTTAGAAGTGTCTCAAGTTGGTCACCACCGACAGTAACTTCAAATTCCGTTTCTTCTTCATTTTCTGAACACGTATCATCAGAATACTGTTGTATCAAATGCATTTCACTAAAACGAAACAGCCGCCATTTTCTTATCAAAATCGGAATCAAAGACGGGAAGGCACGGACGTACTTGCGGCAATCTCTCGAAACGCGTTGTTACAGTACCCAGGGTATAATTATGGCAAATGTAGAATCAAAGGTTCCATGCTACACATTTTAGGTACCCTGGGTACTTAGAAAGAGTACTCAGGTCGACAACGACCCCTTCAGCCAAAGTTAGGGCCATTTGCGGTTTTCCCAGTTTTCCGGTTGTTGACTGATTTTGTCTGTTTATTGACTTATGAGTTTTGCCTTTCCCTTTGTAAGATTGCGCGGTGTTCGGTAATTTTGTTATTACCCTTATTTGTCATATATATATTTTGGATGCAGAACCAATTATCAGAAGGTGTGGGATGCTTTTTACCTGTTACTCCCGTCATACTTTGTGCCTGTCCCAAACAAGGACCTGGATTTCTAACGACATATGTCGTGCTATTTTTGTGTTCAATTATCTTGTTGTGCCAAGATAATATTTTGTGTGCACCTAATATTTCCAGTAGTAAAATGATAGCAATAAATCGATATGCTACACACATATACATGACCGCTTAATTTCCTGGTTTAGCACAGGCACTGTCATAAAAATTGGCCGGTTGAGCTATTTCATTGAACCATCTTAGTGAAATGATGCAGTAATCCAATTATTGTGGACATACGAGTAAATACAATTTATTTTTAAACTTACCGGTGAAACCTGTACGGCACGCATACAGGCTTTAGGTACATCGAAGACTGTCATATTCATTATTCCTAGCGTTATTCCAAAATAGTTGATATCAAGTACTGAATTTTGATCCTGCTGGTACGTCGTCAATGGAATACATGACTCCTTTGTTACTTTAATATCTGTCTCCTTCCCCATGTTCATGTAAAGATAGATCTCAATCATCATCTTATCATTTCCCGCACCAAAAAATGAGGACAACACCTTCGTAGGATTAGCTGTGAAAAATAAGTTAATATTTGTTTATGACAGCTGTAGCCGATTAGAAAGCCTTCGTTATTTGTGTATCCACATACCCGATGTTTTATATACACGAAAGCAGGGGTCGTCGTGGTCATGATCCTATGCTAGTTGGATTTACAACTACCCTTGCAATCAGTGCCTATAACCACTAAAGTTGTGAGTTCGAACCCCGTTCGTGGCGAGATGTACTCGATACAACATTATGTGATAAAGCTTGTCAGTGACTTGTGACAGGTCGGTGGTTTTCTCCGGGTACTCCGATTTTTTCTACCAATAAATCTGACATCCACGAGTCTTAAAAGCTGGGATAAAGGCGAGGTTCACAGAGACTTCCCCAGTTTTGCGCCGAATACACATAATCTTTGTATTTTAAAACACTGCATCAGTGTTTATCCTGCAGAAAAATCACATTTATCCATCGATGTTTATATTTGGAAGTAAATAATAAAATTATATAATTATCCCTTGGTTGCCCTTTTGATATCTTCAGTCAACAAAAAGTGAACCTAATTTACAACTAGAATCCTAAAGCAGAACAGGTATACATGAAAAGCTATATATCGCTCAGTATATAACAAACAAAAAAATCAATCAATGCAATTTTCCTGCAGAAAAAGTGCAGGATAAAATAGAATATTAGGATTTTAATGAAACATCTGGTGATCTGGCAATGATTTGATTAAAGGTAGAAAGTCTAAAGAAAATGTTACTATTAATACACACCTGGTGTGCAAGCTCCCGGGAGTGGCATTGTTAGTTTTGACATAGTACATTTACCATCAACTACTACATATTGGTTGCCCTGAAAACGTAACCAAACCCATGGACATACTATTACAATATTGATGGAATCATGATTAAGGTTGTCAAATATTGGGGAGAAATATTCAAACACAATGGACGTAGTTTGTCACAAGAGACATAGCAGAAAATTGCTTTCACTGATAAAGTTGTTAATATTGACTCATCTACAGCAATTGTCATCGTCGGAATCTTTATTTGTGTTTTTGTGTTGTTTTTCTCTCTTCGTTCGTAAAGTTTGATTACGAGTGGATTGCTTTGCTGGATATTCATTATACTTTCAAGTTCGTCATTATATTTGCTCTTATTGAACATGAATAAATATTTACCACTGGACATTAAACAACCCACATTAGCAATTAAACTTATTATTTAAAATATACTTGTAATTGAGCTTAGTACCTGTTACAAACGATTTTGGTCTCGCCCCGTTTGTGTCATTGTTGAATTCTCAATTATAGATGTTTTCCTATTTTTATTTCTATATTTTTTTCCTTAAAAGCATGATACATATATATGATATACAAAGTAACTTGAATATGTATAACCAGATGATAGATATACATATTATTACAAAAATACAGATTTTCAATTTTATAATAATATTATTATGTTTTAATGATATGTATACATACATTGTCATAGTTCTGTAATATCACTTCTGTACTGGCTTTGCCATCCACATGCACAGACCCAGCTAGAAATATTTTCTTACCAATGGCGTCAAATGAAACATTGAAAAATGTCTAAAAGAGGAGAAAGATATGAAATATAAGGACGGCTACATCATAGAAACTTATACGAACGCTATTTCAGTATTTATTCTTTATTTGAATTTTACTGAAATTGTCATAATCATGCGTAAGACATAACCAGGAACTATTTATTATGTAGGCGTAAAATATAACCAGGAACTATTTACTATGTAGGCGTAAGACATAACACGAATCTCTCGCAGGAATATGTATTTTCGTTATCATGTTTATGCCCTTTTGTTTAATTTCACCCAAAGTTATTTGTCTTGGCACTCAAAACTATGTAAATAGCATACGTGCGTGTGTTATCTCATTTTGAAAATAAACAATACTATGACTTGTTTCAATCTATACGCCTTTATTACTATATTTAGGTAAATACATCCGCTGGTGGACTATTAGTCCTCGGGGATATCACCCGTCCAGCAGTCAGTGTTTCCGCACTGGTATGATTTATTAGATATATTTATGCATGAGATTGATAGTTACTGAATTATCTATTTGTGCTTAAATTAATGTCAATATCACACCCAGGAAAAGATAACTTTGGCAGATTTTGGCTATCACGTAGGGCCTTTGGTTTAATTGCTGTTAAAGACTGTTCAATTGTTTGGCTTTCCAATATGATGAAGGTTATTGCAGAAACGTGTCGTGTGCATCACAATAGACTTCTATGTTGTCTTATCTTAGCCATTAACATATGCATGTAAGGATGAAATTTCCTCAAATTATTGCTAAAATATTAGCCGATTTGTATTCATTTCCCTTTTTAAATTTAGATATAGACTAGAGATAAAAGGAAATAAATAAATATAAATAAATAATACCAGTATTTGCATAGCGTCTTATCTAACAAAAATTACCCTAAGGCGTAGACAATTAGTATTTCTTTACGATAATATATTTCATATATAGACCTAGATAACAATCTGTTTGAACAAGATAAAATAAGGAAAACAAAGCATATTGTCTCACTTGTTATAATGTGAACAACCAATGATAATGACTGGCAAGGATAAGTAACAAACAAAAACAAACAAAGAAAAACACGTGGTACTTCTTTGTATTCTAATATTCGTGGATAATATATTGATCATTGAAATCAGTGAAACTGTATTTAACTGTACATTATTAAGTTAATTTGAGAAAAAAAAAATATCTCTGTCAAACTAGGTTTTCCTTCCTTAACTGATCCTATCGCGAGACCTTGTAATCCCTGCCACCTGTCTGGCATACAGCACGAAAACACAACTGGTACCGCAACAGCGAAGGAAACCAGAATAAAAAGTTGTGTGTTCATTATTGTTCTTAAGTATTATTACTAGAGCAAGGGAAGATTGATGATATTTATATGATTTCCTTATCTATGGACACCCATACATGGTATTTTTAGCAATTACCGTATGTCTGTCTGTCCTTCCGAAATAATCAACATTATTATGAAATACGCGCAGTACTATTGTCTTTCTCTGCATAAAACATTGATAAGACAAAGATATAATTAAGTACGTTGGAACTTTCATATTATGTTGAATAAGGGAAATTGCAACGAAGTAATTTCTGTTCTCATATATTGAAACGTTGACCAATAATATGTGGTATAAGTATGGATTCAAACTGGAGTAACTGTGACATCTAACCTAGATTAGGGTACCAGTTTTATCTATCCTAGACTAGGGTACCAGTTTCTGTTATCCTAGACTAGGCTATCAGTTACATCTAACATGGTTTATGTTTCAACTATTCTTAGTTTTATTTGTCTTATGCTGTTTTTCTTACTTATGATATCATAACACCGAAGAGGCACTTGTAAAGTATTTATATTCAGCACTCATTTAAATTTCGTCAGTACCTTTCCGAAACAGCAGGTCAATCTTTGCGATATGCTGCATGCAAGCAACTACACATTTAACAGAAAGTTTCCGTATTGACATTATTTATTATGTTATTTATTATTGATTTCCTCAGCTCCTAAATCGTGTTATTATCGTTAAAACTAGGGTTCTCCACCATCGTACATAGGTGACCTTACTGTCCTGCTATCCTGTTTATGTCCTTTGGTTCTGTTTCTCCATAAAACCTTTATATTATTTGTCTGTCTAACTATTTGACCTTTAACGTGTTTAATGAAGTTTATTGCAGAAACGCGTTGTGTACACTAGATTAGATATTTACGTTTTTTACTATCACTGGGTCGATACTTCTCTTGATGGACTCCTAGTCCTTGAAGATATCATCCGCCCAAATGAGAAAGTGTTTCGGCACTTATCGTATCTACACCGAACTCACACAAAGCAAGAGTACATTAGACATGTAACTCAACATTAACAAAAGCAGTTATTCTTTCTATGTGAAAGCGACTTATACAGGATTAAACCAAAGGTTGAAAACATATTTTTCTAAACTACATACTATCAGAGAAAGAACTTACACATAGACTATGTTTTGCTTATTCGTCTTTTAAAATTGCATCGCTACCGATCGTAGAAAGAAACAAAATGGATACCCTTAACATATACATGGCCATTCACTTATTCGTGGCTTACTACATGCACTGCAATAAAAAGAGGAGGGGTGAACTAGTTTTGTGGATCCAAACCGAGCCTCTCATTGAAATATTATTATTTCTGATATTTTTGTTGTAAAAGAATGGGAAGAACTTATCCATATACAATGCAAGATCTAGCATAATAAAAACGTAGATATCAAATAGTTTTTGGAATAAACCTCAACGGGTACGCTTAAAATCGAAAGATTGGAAAGCCAAATAATTTATAGTTTTGGGACCAATGAAACCACAGGGCCTAAATAGAATGGCTAAAATAGACTAATAACACATATACCGGAGAAAGGAGAACCTTAGTTTTATTAATAATTACTTTATCTAGGAACTGTAAAATTCAGTAATAAATATACCTACTAAATAATGTCAGTGCTGAAGATCAATGAAAACTATACTACGTTGCTACATTCTAATAGTGATTTTGAAATAAGTTATCTATATTTCAAAAATAAGGCTATCTATCCATGACTCAGGTACACTGGAATGTGCATTTCGTGTCAAGTAGATGTTACCTGAAGTAATGTCATTGTCACTTCTTCACAAAACGTATGCCAATGTTAAATGGTTAACGACACGAACATCAACTAATATAGAATTTGTGTTGGATACCAGTATACGTAAATAAATACAACAACCACTAGCATTGGTAACACATGACACTCCCAGAACAAAATGGGACATCATATTTACACAGAAATGCTAGGCGTACATGGCAACACGGAAATAAAAACGTGAAGACAAGAAATGTGCAAAATTTATCTGTGTGAAACCCACTAATGACAGTTATAATTTACATGATTATCAATCTAAAGCTAATGTTGGACTTCAGAGCAAACAAACTAATTTACAAAAGGTGAAGACAAAAACAAACAAAAACAAACAAACAAACAAACAAAACCAAAGCAAAAACACAGAAAACTAAAAAGATGAACAACACACACACAACCAAGAACCTGGGGGTAAGCCTTGGTGTTCGTGGAGGATAAGCAGTTCCAGGCTATTATACATATTTCATACAGGGGCTTCCCAAGAAAAACAAAAAGAAACTATCCCTTTCCTTTAATTTCACGTTCCGTTATATAGATGATGTCCTTTCACTGAATAATTCTAGGCTTGGTGAATTCGTTGATCGCATATATCCCATTGAGCTTGACATAAAGGATACCACAGATACAGATAGGTCTGCTTCATACCTTGACCTACACCTCTACAGTGACAGTGAGGGGCGGTTAAGAACGAAACTTTACGACATTCCAGCATAAGTCGCTTTTACATACAAATTCTAACAGCTATTGGTAATATTATGTTACTTGTGCAATGTTTTGTTTTTAATATATTAAGTTCATGGTATAGATAAAGTTAATAAACAGTTGTTTTTATGGTTCGTAAGTAATTAATACTCAATGATGTCTTAAAACAGATTTATCTGGTTTATATTGTCTAACAGTACCACGCTTTTCTTCACTGTAAATTGCCTGTATTTGTTTTTGTTTAATTTGTATATTGTCAAGATTGACCACAAGTATCTCTTTGTTTGTGGATTTCCTATATTTGTTATAATTTAAATGATGTGTACGTCTAGTTTTCTGTATTTGTTTCAATGCTGTACACCACTAACATAGACATAATCCCGTTGTTTTCGGGGGAAATGCTGCAGAAATAAACTCTTTATAAGTACCTCCACGATCAACTGTACATGATGTATTAAATACGATAAAAATACAAGTGAAACCAGGAACAGTTAACACCCAAACCAGGTTAGATGTAACTGATACCATAGTCAAGGATAGATGTGTTACAGCTACTCTAGATTGAATCCAATCTTATACCATATTATTGGTCAATGCTTAGATATAATTGCAATTTCCCTTATTCAGCATATGAAAGTGCCACTGTACTTAATTATATCTTTCTCTTATCAATGTTTTATTCACAGGGTATTTCAAAATAAAGTTGATTATTTCAGAAGGACAGACATACGATCCTTGCCAAAAATACCATATATGGGTTTCCGTAGATAACAGAAGCATATAAATATCTGAGAGGTCTTACTTACTCCACTAATAATACTTATACAATTATGAACAATCACATTTTTATTCTGGTTGCCATCGCTGTTGCGGTACCAGTTGTCTTTTCGTGCTGTATACCAGACCGGTGGGAGGGATTACAAGGATTCGCGCTTGGACAAGTTAAAGAAGGAAAACCAAGTTTGACAGAGGTATTTGTCTTACATTTTATTTAAGTGCCATTAAATACATGTTTTTGGATTTAGAAGTTCAATAAAGCACGAATGTTAGAATTACATTTTTTTTTTTTTTTGTCTAACAATTATCATATTCTAAACTGAAACAAGTCTTTGATTCGATTTTTTTTGTTATTGAAAAGATATTACCATGCTATTTATATAGTCTTGAGTAGAGTAAATAGTTTGGTGAAACGTAGATATTTACTTTATCCTGCAATGAGCACTCTAGTAAGCAAATAACATGTGTCGAATACAGGTGTGCTGTATTTTGTATAATATACAAATACAGCTTCAAGACACGCCACACAACTTACTTTGGGGCCCACGAAAGGTTTGAGGAATATTTATTTTTCTAAATTAAAAAAAAAACACTACCTAACTCCGAAATTGCAGGATAAAAACAATATTAGTGTATTGTAGAAGAATATAGAAAATATTTGTATTCGGCATATGTAGCCTCATACAAATATTTTCTATATTCTTCTACAATACACTAATATTGTATATTTATTGTGCACGATGCGTTTCTATGGTAATCTTCATCAAATATGCTGAGATTGGGAAGCCAAATACTTGAAAGGTCTTTATGAGAAAGGGCCTAAACAAGATAGCCAAATAATTTAAGGTTACCTATTCCTCAGAAAGATAATGTCTAAGATGTAGTTCTTATTGTCTTTATATCTCTCCTCTTTTAGGCTTTGTTCAATGTTTCATTTGACGCCAATGGTAGGAAGCTAGTTCTGGCTGGATCTTTGAATGTGGACGGCAAAGCTATTAGTGAAGTGTTTCTGCAGGATTTTGCCAATGTAAGTTTATTTTCTATAGCTGATTGGAATTCTATGTAACTGCAAATCTGGATAAATTAAAGAAATAACAGCAATAAAGGCAATGTTCCAAAATATTTAAATTGCATTTTAAATTGTTTAAATCTCATTTTAGGCAAAACTTCTATTGAATAGGAAAACATCTGCATTTGACAAGACAACTATACAACTTAAGGAGTAAGAACAAAAATCTTCTCTATAGATACTAAACCCAAATAGACGTATATTTTAAAAAATGACTTGGTTGCTATAGTGGCTTGTTTAATGTCCAGCGGTAAATATTGTATGCATGTAAAAGCAAATCATATGTCAGATACGAATGTCTAAATCATAAGTCAGGTACAAAAGTCTAAATCAAAAGTCAGGTACAAAAGTCTAAATCACAGGTCAGGTACGAAGTTCTAAATCACAGGTCAGGTACGAAGTTCTAAATCACAGGTCAGGTACGAAGTTCTAAGTCACAGGTCAGGTACGAAGCTTCATTAGTACGACAAAACAATCCAGTCATAATACAGCTTCAGAACATGGACAAAAAAACATTAAAACAAATGACTCGGTCTATGACCATTGTTGTAGAAGTGTCAATATTTGAAGCTTTATTAGTGCTCTGGAACACTCTATTATGTCTATTTTACAAAATATGCCCATTGCATTGAAATATTTCACCTCAATATTTGACAACCCAAGTCGTGATTCCACCGTTTCTGTAATAGTATGTCAATTGGCTTGATTACGTTTCCAGGGCAACCAATATGTAGTACTTAATGGAAAATGTACTAAGTCAAAACTGACAACGCCATTCCCGCCATCGTGCACACCATGTGAGTATCAGTAGCTACATTTTCGAAAATACATACCTCCTTCAAAATAACTCATTGTCAGATCACCTTATATTTTAATCAAAATGCTAATATTCTTTTCATTCACAATCCGTCAAAACCGGAAAACAAAAAGATACATAGAAAGGTATAACCCATTTACTCTTCGTGATTTATATTAGTCCGCCTTCAAAATAAATCATTGTCAGATCACTTTATATTTCCATCAAAATCATAATATTCTATTCGTTCACAATCAAACCAAGCCAAACAGAACACTAAAACACATTTACTCCTGATGTTTTATTTTGGAGATTGTGTAGGTCGTTATATTGTATAAACACTGAACGCATTTCCCAAATGTTTTCATTTGAAAATTGAATGTAATCTTACTATTGGTGTATGAAAGCGTTGACCGACGAACATTACATATGAAACGCAGTACTGCTGTCAATGCTTTTACAACCCCATAAAACTGCAAAAAATGCATGATACACTTATAATTAAGAAATAATTCATGGAAACGGTAGCCGATTGTGAGTCTTATCATGACTTTGAAGGATATTAGTAATATATCCCGAGCGATATGTACAATATACAGAGTGCAAAGATATTTTAGACGAAAAAAAGGGAATATGTAAAGAAACAAAATTAATATATTAAAGTTTGCTTGCGCCACGGTCCTATATAAATGTATGACATCACATAGAAATGCTGTCCTTATTTTTTTTCACTCAATATGTATGTGCGAATTAAAATATATCTTTAGTTTTATCACTGGCTTATTATATTTATATGGCCAATAAAGGACGTCATGTTATAATTATATTTTTACACTATTGGATGTTATACATTTTGGAATTATTATTATTTGTTTTGATATTCCACATTTTCATCTGTTGTTGGTGTGCGAAGTTATTAGTTTTCAGAATGTTCGAAAATAATTTCCGGAAGTGGGCGTGGATGCATGGCTGAGCGCTTCATCAACATTGTTAATTTCGATGTCACGTGTCTATCTAATAACTAATCACATGAGACTTTCTAAATGAAACGAACACATACTGTAATTTTTTGCACATTAATGTTTATGTCTATCTACTAGGGTTAGAATTATGGTATTTGACGCCACTTTCAACACTATTTCAGTTTTATCGTGGCGGTCATATTTATTAATGGTATATCCATTTGTTTCCTGTTTATATAAAAAAACATATTATGTATATGCTTAACACAAATAACAAAGCGTTACAATTACGATCACAAACGGTCACAATACATATTTACTTATTTTTCACAGCTGATGCTAAAGTCGTGTTGTCCTCATTTTTTGCCACTGGGAATGATAAGTTGATGCTCGAGATTTACAATTACATGAACATGGGCAAGCAGACAAGTCTTACTGTAACAAAAGGGTCATGTATTCCAATGACGACGTACCAGAAGAGTGACGATTCAATTCTTGATATCAACTATTTTGGAATAACACTAGGAATAATGAATATGACAGTCTTCGATGTACCTAAAGCCTGTATGAATCCCGTACATGTTTCTCCGGTAAGTATATATGAATTTGTGAAGAATTTACTCGTATGTAGAAAACATTTGGTTGACCGCATCATTTCACTATGAATGGTTTTTGTTTATTTCGGTGTGCGGACAAATTTGTGACAAGGGAGATTAAACACATATACACAAACACCCACCCACACCCACACACACACACACACACACACACACACACACACTATTTTCATGGTGGGTAAATACATAGGTGTACATGCCACCCTTATCGAACCACAATATTATTGTTACAATGTAAACGTTTCCTATTGTCTCCACTATATACTTTAATACATTGTGTATATTTCAGCTATATCGTGGCGACCAGTTTTAGTGGTGGAAGAAGCCGGTATACCCAGAGAGAACCACCGACCATGGGCATGCAACTGGTAAACTTTATCATTTGTGGCTGCGAGTCGAGTGCACCCCTCTTTGTAACTTACAAAGCCGGGCGCGAACCAACGCCGTATTAGTGATATGCGTGTATGAGTTGTTAGGTAATCAAACTACCTAACTCGTTGAGCCACTCTCCTTGTGTATGTATATGTTATAGAAGTATGTTAGTGATATTAAAACTAACTGGAATAATATGTTATTTGGTAGCATCAAATAAGTATCCTTGTTTTGATCATATAACGTTTTGTCTAGGTTGTGTGGGCTGATTTTGTCTGGTTATGTTTAATTATGTTCAACAGTTCAACCAATATCAGCTAAACGATCAAGACATAAATAGTACGATATATGTCGTTAGAAATCCAAGTCCTTGCATGGGACAGTCACGCAGAAGTGGTGGGCTTAAACCGATAAATGGAATCCTGAATAATATTCCTTTCTAATAATGGAACAGATTCAAATTAGAGATAACCTTGAATGTCCTTTCCATGGCGCTTTGTCTCTGTTTTGTGCTTTGATTTGGACTTTCTATGTTTAGCTACTATATCATTATGAAAAGAACATTTAAACAATGATGGTCAATAAATGCAATAATATCAACAAAACAACCACTTATTACATCAAGCGTATTGAACATTAAAAAGAGCACACCATATTCCGTTGAAAATCCAGGTACTGGTTTGGGACAGGCACAAAGGTGTGGTATAGCTCCTCTTATATGTATGTCCTGAAATAATTTATTTAAGTTTATGATTAACACTAATTTGTGTTTATTACAGAAAATGCATCAAGCAGATCACAGACGTGCTGCAGTTTTTGTCCAGTAGTTTTTATTTAAAAATTAAAGAAATTTAAATTTAGTAGTTAAGCTATCTTACTAACCATAATCAGATGAAAAACCGGGATAACTGAACGACGAATAACATGAGTAAAACTAGCGATGGCTAGACTACTTACTGTTAATTATAGTTAAATCACTTACGTTTTTCTGGTGGCTTTATTCTTTTCCACAAATTAATTCATGCAAGCAAATGCCACTCTTTAGCCAGTGGTTACAGATGTAACTCTGTATCCGGTAATTTAATTAAGCGATTACGTCGAAAGTTTTACGATCGCTACCATGACTTTGATATCCGTTGCGGAATATCTGTGCAATAAATGACCACATATTATATGCTCCGTTTGTCGTAATTTCGTCCTTTTCTGCATATATCACCGAATGTGTAACAACAGTACCAAGACGAGTTTCACTACTGGAAGGGGAACTGCTTACCTTTCTGGAGCTCCTGCAACAAGCAAAACACAACACAGAAAACTAAAAAGATGAGCAACACGGACCCCACAAAAAAATTCAAAAACACTGGTGAACTCGGATGCTTACGCTGTGGAGAAGGAACTACATATCCTTACGGAGCACAGGAGGTCACCCCCGGTTTTAAGTGGGGTTCGTGTTACTCGATCTTTAGTTTGATATGTATGTTGTGTAGATCATTGTTTGTCCTTTGTACTTTTTCTTTTGGCCATTTTGTTGTTTGTTCTTCGATATACGGATTCTAATTACCCCTTTGGTATCTTCAAACTCTTCTAGTTCCTCCGTATTACTCATATAGTTCAGTTAGGTGAAAAGTTTTGTTTGATTAAACAGTTTATACATTATGATCCAAGCAGCCATATAACAGATCAACATACACAATTTCCGTTATTAGCTGAATATCTCTATGCCCTATGTCAAGCAGCTATTTTATTAAGTAATGACTTACTGAATCACCAAGTAAACACTCGGACTCATAATACTGAATCACGAAGTAAACACTCGGACTCATAATACTGAATCACCAAGTAAATACTCGGACTCATAATACTGAATCACCAAGTAAACACTCGGACTCATAATACTGAATCACCAAGTAAACACTCGGACTCATAATACTGAATCACCAAGTAAACACTCGGACTCATAATACTGAATCGGAGCCAGTGGGTATTAGCTCTTCATCCTTAATAGTGTGTGCTTGCAAATAACAATATTTTCTTCATTAGATGAACCCAACGGGAATCGAAGATTATCCCCCTCACTCAAGGTGGGTATGGTCACAACTGAAACACATGGAGAGCAAGATAAGCAGAAATAGTTTTAAAAAAAAACAAACCCGACTATACTACGTCTATAAAAGATTGACCGTCTTCATGAGTTGAAGATTATCAATGTAATTTTGTGTGGTACTTTTTTGTACGTTTTCTGCTATTATTTGATAGTTCTATGAAACTAGAACAAACAATTGACAGGCTTTGAGATATATTGTCGTTCAAGGACATGTGTTTTTATTGTTCTGATGAGAGAGCAATACATTATAAAAGAATTGCTTACAATGACGCAGTTTGCAGATATCACACAATAATATAACATAAATAATGGATACAGGAATCTTCAAAGAAGCTCTTAAATACAATTGAAGATGGTTCTCAAGTTTTTCTACAAATTGTATACAACAGACATGACAAGAAATAAATCTTGATGGCTTTAATTGATTTTCTGTCTTCACCGATATTGACTTCTTTTTTTTTTTTTTTATTATAGTCCAAATCGGACAGAAAATTATGTTTGTTCCTTTCAATTTTTGAACTGTATCTTATTCAGTAAGATAACACTGTGCAATGTGATAATGAACGTACTATATATTAGTGCCTTTGTAAAGCATTTGTATTATTTGAATTTGTTGAAATTGATATTTATGTGTCTTGATTTGTGGACGTGATAGAAAAATCACATAGTATTATGTTATATGCCAGATCAAATTACTTCCAATTTTAATATTTCGACGGATGAATTTAATGTCCAAATATTTATATATAAGGTAACTGATACAGAAATGGGGCTAATTAAAATCACGAAGTACAGACTATGTATGCCTCCCATTTGGTGGAGCTCGCATGGCTGTCAATCAATATTCACTACTGGTATATCCATATATATAATAGGACATTACGTGGCTACCAAGACAAAAAAGGGGACCACTGTCGTCGTGATTGTATGGTCGTTTGATTTATAACTACCTATGCAATCAGTTTATATCACCACTAATTTTGTGAACTCGAACCCCACTCATCGCGAGGTGTACTCGATACAGCATTGTGATAAAGTATGTCAGTTCCTTCACCAGTAAAACTGACCGCCAAGATATAACTGAAATACTGTTGACAGTGGCGTTAAACACCATACCCCTAACATAAGGTAAAACTGCGTTTTAAAATAGTATGTACAATTCAACGATTAATAAACTAGTATCGTGTATGATAAGAACATCACTATAATTCAATGTGAGGAAAGTATATATCTCTCAATTGATCGATATTCCTGAGGTTGTGGTTCGTATCATTATGTCCTTGATAGAGGGCTACTGCTAACAGGGAATCCTCTGAACCAAAGGTTCCTAGTGGTTAAATTGAATTCATCATTTCAAAAGTTTTACCGTCGCCACGATGACTTGATAAATCGTTACGGCAAAAATGACCACGGATGTGTTTCGTTTGTTGTGATCACAATCCGGTCCTTTCCTCCTTCACGCCGGTTTGTAATAAAGGTAACACGACTAGTGATACAAGTAGATACAGGAACTGTTAACTCTCCAGAGCCACAATCCGGTCCTTTCCTCCTTCACGCCGGTTTGTAATAAAGGTAACACGACTAGTGATACAAGTAGATACAGGAACTGTTAAACCTCCAGAGCCACAATCCGGTCCTTTCCTCCTTCACGCCGGTTTGTAATAAAGGTAACACGACTAGTGATACAAGTAGATACAGGAACTGTTAAACCTCCAGAGCCACAATCCGGTCCTTTCCTCCTTCACGCCGGTTTGTAATAAA
>MJUT01010549.1:222064-243338 GCA_002080005.1 Gigantidas platifrons | reverse complement strand
CCCAATGATCTAGTGTTGTAGGAGTTGTCACTTGTGACCCACTTCAAAACACTTTGTACACATTACAATAACTCCCAATGATCTAGTGTTGTAGGAGTTGTCACTTGTGACCCACTTCAAAACACTTTGTACACATTACAATAACTCCCAATGATCTAGTGTTGTAGGAGTTGTCATTTGTGACCCACTTCAAAACACTTTGTACACAGTACAATAACTCCCAATGATCTAGTGTTGTAGGAGTTGTCATTTGTGACCCACTTCAAAACACTTTATGGTCTTCTTTAAGGGATTAAATGATGAAAACCAAACAATAACCCACTGTTGTAGCAGTTCAAAACAAAATACAATAGAAATATGATAGAAAGAGGTAAGATTGATACCCTTGACCGACATGTACATGACTGCTCACTGTCCTGGCTTGATATAGACCTTACAAAAGTGGCGGGGTTAAACTAGTTCTATGGACCGAAATCTCTTTAGACATTTTCCATACCTTATTCAACATCTCTTCCTTGTTATGGCTATCAAAACATCAATTCATCAGCACAGTCTCCCCACCCCCTCCGTGACAATTTTTACAATTTTCGATTTAACGTTAGTAGATTTGTTCTCGTGTATAAACAACACGCAATCTATCAATCAGAAGCGCAACGAAATGAGTGAAATAATTGTTGGCATTAAACACCAATCGATCAATAATGAATAAAACAATAGTCAGAAAACAATGATCCTTACTGACAACAGAACGAACAAAGATATACACAATTAAAACTTAATATACATATATAATAAGAACGTTGGTGAGGACATGCTCTCGACACTGGTAGCATCTGTTACAATAAAAACGAAAATATCTAGGTAAGTGTGTACGACGTGTTTCTGGAATAACCTTCATCAGGTTCGCTCTAATACGAAAGGGTGCAAACAAACCAAAGGGCCTTAGCAGTTATAACATGATAGTCAAAGTCATCTAAGGTCACCTATGTCTGAGGGAGGAGAACCTTAATTTGGATGATGACAACATTATTTAGAAACTGTTAATTTAAATAATAGATATTATATCTAATAAATCATGACAGTGTCGAAACACAGACCCCTGCACCGTGTTGAAAAATGATTTAAAGGTCAAAGGATAGCCCAGACATAAGAACACACAAGGATAGCCCAGACATAAGAACACACAAACACGTGAGTAAATCAAAACAGAAAACATCCTGTACATTTTTAAAATTACAATATAAAAGCAAAATAAAAAAAGGACATGAAGAATACCTTTCTCCATGTTAATATTTATCCTGCACTGGTTCTATTAGAGCAGTCCAATTGCATTGACTGGATACATGTTTGTTATATAAGATTACTTACTAAGAATAAAACTTTTCTTGTACCTGATTTATGTAGATCGAGGGTACGAAACGGTTACAATATAAGCGCGGACTTCACAGAGGACACCGTCAAAAAACGATGAAAACGACTCTTGTTTGTGCTTTTTTTTTAAACAATTTGGTAGTTGTTTTTGGCTTTTTAACATTGCAGAATAAACAAAGAAAATAGACAATATACGTACATTGTCGCAAAATCAAAAATCCATTCACACTCACTGCGAAACAACAGAAAAGCTCGCCAAATGCTCACTTTTCTACCTGTTTCTAAAGTTCGTACAAATGAATTTTATATTTTGTGACAATGTAGGTATACTGTCTATATTTTGTTCTGATTGCACATATAACGTTAAAATCATAGTCATCCAGCTTCATTACGAGAACTATTTTGCAGAAAACTCAGTATCTAGTTATCGACGGTAATTGTACGAAGATGCAGCAGACAGATTCCTTCCCACAACACTACAACACGTGAGTATATTTAATTTCAGTTCTGTCTAGGTCAATTTCCTTTATAAATACATGTGACCTTATTTTTATTTTGAAAGTTTTTAAATATTCTAATAATCAATAATCTACTACACAAGACAAAATTCATATTTTAGGGAGACAAAATATAAAAAAAAATATTCAGAAGATAACCGGAAGCCGTAAATTGTAAATTCTAATGTAGTTGTTTGATATCCATGGTTTGTGATTTTTAGAATTTTAGCCGATTAACATGATTAATGCTGATGTCATCTTGTCAATAATGTGTCAATACACATGATTACATTAGAATGGAGATAACTGTATTGTATTTGAAAATTTCACGGCATCAATTGTCGATTTAATGGTCGCAAATATCCGTTTACTGGCTCCGCTAACGCGTCGCCAGTAAACTCAATTTGCGACCATCAAATCTCCAATTGATGCCGAGATATTATCAAATACAACACAGTTATCTCCTAATTGTAAATTGCAAAAAAAATCACTCAGTTTATACATTTTCTAGAATATATACACTTGTAATAAAATTTGTAAACCATGGGATGACTTCTGTATTTGATACTTTCCGCAGGACACAATCTAATTAAACATAGACGAAGGCCGCATATTTGGCTTTTTTTTCAACATACAAACACATAACGACATCTCAAATAGGGTCACGTTAAGAGTTCATGCTATCAACTGCCTAGTCAGTGATGAACCGTCTAGTATCAAAACCAAGCACACATTGATTGTGAGCTGTAATTTGATTGGTCAACAAACATCTTATTTTAACTTGATTGGTCATCATAAGACCTTACAGAATTGAAACCGAGCACACACTGTGAGCTGTAATTCGATTGGTCAACACACATCTTATTTTAACTTGATTGGTCATCATAATACCATACAGAATTAAAACCGAGCACACACTGTGAGCTGTAATTCGATTGGCCAACAAACATCTAATTTTAATTAGATTAGTCATCATAATACCATACAGAATTAACACTGAGTACACACTGTGAGCTGTAATTCGAATGGTCAACAAACATCTAATCTTAATTAGATTAGTCATCATAACAAATATTATAATTACATTAACAGCACAAGCACAGAAACAATTATCAGCATATGTTGGTCTTGGAAGTGACACGGTAATGGTCGATGTTTACAGAGACATGTTCAATGGCAAGATGGTCTATCTCACAGTTACAAAAAGCCAATGTGTGCCAGTGTCAGTAACACAGATGGACGATCATTCAATGACTTTTAACTTTATGTCACTAACACAAGGGATAAGGGATATGACAATACTTGATGTACATAAAGAATGTATACGTTCTACACACAGTTATCTAGTGAGTACATAACAGAGTTAGAGTAAAATACATTAATATTACACGTTAGGTCTGTCGTGGCGGTGATCGTATTGTAGTTGGATTTAAAACTAGCTGTGCAATCAGTGCCTATTACCATTAAAGTTCGAATCCCTTCATGGCGAGGTGTACTCGATACAGCATTATGTGATTAATCTTGTCAGTGACCTGCGATTGGTCGGTGGTTTTCTCCAAAAGTAAAACTGACCGCCACGATATAGCTGAAATAGTGTTGAAAGTGGCGTTAAACACCATAAACCTAACCAAACCAACATATTACTAGTAATTGAATACCCGAGATTTACAAACTGGATATATGCATAAAAATTAGTATAATGAAACACGTTTAAACCGAAGACTGGATAAACCGGAATCATGTATAAACCTACCGTTAAAGAAAGTCCCCATCTTTTATTAATTTAATCTATATAAACGGAAAACCTGTCTATTCCTAAAGGCTGGTTCCAACGGTTTAGACGGATTTCACTATATATTTTTTAATGTAAGCTTCGAAAATATCATACACCAAATAAACAACACTTTCGATGGATCATCAAGAGAAAACGAGCTTAAAACTCGGAAGGTAAACAGTTCACAACATTGTTCCGTTCCATATGTTGCTTTCATAATAAAAAGAAACCGGATGTTCCTTATTAGAATCAAAATGATTTATTTACACAATGACTTTCTCCTACATAAACAATTTCTACTGATATACATTTTGGTACATATCTACACATCTACGTTTATACGAATATCATTTTTAAGACAATTATTTTCCGAGACGATGCAGAAAATAGTTTTTCCTTAAAACATGTCCGGAAAAGAATACTCCCTACATTGCTACAAAACTCGTTTGAATATTGCACCTGGACCGTTATTATTGGACTCCCTGACTTTCAATTATGAATTAATAACAACACAAGTTCTAAATCTATTTTTTTAATAACCAGTATCTTGTCGCCAACAATCGTCTTCTCATAGCAAAAAAAACAACTTTACTGCATGTTTGTAAAACTGTGTATGCAAGAACTAAATGTTGTGTCGTTTTTCTTTGCAGAAATCACAGCATATGGAACACGTACATAAGAGAATAATCTTCTAATATATATGTCAAAATCAAATATATCTATTTAATGTTGTAATTTAATGAAAATTAAGTAGTCGTTTTCAAAATAAATGAACAAATTTTGATACTGGTGTTTCTAGTATAGATGTGTCAAGTTCAATATCAGATGATATGTCGCTTACCAGTAGCACGACGGTTGTCACTAGTGGAGCAAGAACTAGTTACCTCTCCAGAGCAACCAAATGCACCTCTGGCTTTTGGATTGTCTGTCCTTGTTCATTTTACGACTTCCCTTTGCCCTTTAGCTTCCCTTCATTGTGTTCATTACGTTTTCTAAAATTCCAATATATTAGAGGGAACCATGGTTATATATCCAGTGCTATCTTATTTGTATCATTTCGAATTTATCTTGCAGTTGTTGCATTTAACAGATAAACAAATACTATAACCTGCTACTAGAATATCGTTTCTTAATCTGGTACCCTAATAATTCACCCCCGTGTTTTTGATAGGTTTCCTCATTTGTCTTTTCGGCCATTGTTTTGTCAGTCCTTTTTCGATTTACGGTTCCTGATTACCCCTTTGATATCTTCAAGGTTTTCTTACTCACTGAACATTGATGACCCATCTATTAATCAAAGCAATTTTCAGCATGATTAACACATAATTCTAATATGACGTCCTGTATTCGGTATACAAATAAAGGCATATTTGAATACCAATCGAATATAGGCCACACGTGTGCGCTGAGCTAAATAATAAAAAAAAAATTAGCACCTACATGGTTAGCGATTTTCTATTATAGTTTGCCTAAAAATTGTTGCAATAAATGAAGTCAAAATTAAATAAATCCTAATCAAGTCTTATCATAATTAATCTCTTATAAACACGGCTTTGTTGTGGCTATTCCAATACAACTTGATTTCTATCTTATGACTTCCATGACTTCCGGTTAACGGTAAAAGAAATAATGTGAACACTGAAAACACAAATAAACGGTTTAAATATCAATTAGAAACGACGAAACGTTATCATGGGAATACCTGTAATAAAAACATGGGTAAAACAAACATAAAACATCTTTACAACGAAAAAATCCACACATATTTCACTCTTTGTATGCTTTATGTTTATGCATTGATATGTACAGTGCCGGCCACCTTGACCGCCTCGAATTTTGAAATTACCGTATTTGTCCTATTAGAATCGAAATAATTCACGCCGGCCATACTTTATTGTTATTCAAATATAGGTAGGCATTATAGGCTATTGCTCGGGGTTAAATATTCATGAATATAATGCCTACCCATATGTGAATAACAATCAAGTATGACCGGCATGAATTATTTATTAAGTAATGTATTCGGAGCAAACTAGAGGTTCGGTAAATACTGCCTTTGTCCCAGTTTCTATGCAACATACGCATATACTTTATATTTTAAGACCCGTCACTTATATCATTCATCTTTGTTTTATAAATCTGGACTCTTCTTCTATCCATATTAATATCATATTTGAGAACTTTTCGAATTTAAATAACATACATAATATATGGATATTCATTAGTTTGGTGTCGAAATCAAATAAAGCTGCCATAGGGAACACTAATTAAAAATTGGCTATAAAATTAAATGTCTTCGTTAGAACCAATCGATCGATGATAGACAACAGGACAAACAACGATCTACAAAACAGTGAATAGAAAGTTACAGATAGAAAAATCGAACCCCACTACAACCCAGGGGTGAACGCAGGTGCTACTGAGGGTTGACAGTTCCTGCTCCACTGCGGCATCCGTCGTGTTACTCTTGTTACAAACCCGATGACAAGTCATAAATGATGACAGGACAGGATTGTCATTACGATAAACAGAACACAGCTAGACTGGAAATAAATAATCACTCGTCTTACATATTGACAATGAATTATCCCAAATAAACTGTTGAATGAGACGTATATGTTATTTACTGGAATAAAAAAGCTCTATGTTTGTCAAGACAGTTCAATATGTCTATCATCGATTTTACAATAAATATCTACTTGATTCCAGTTTGCTCATTTAACAATACATTAAAATATTAATAGTACGTAAAACAATATCAATTATATAGCATAAATATTTATGTTAATTAGTTCGATGGTCTTTGATTGATATATTGCTGTTGGCTCAACGTCCATCGGCAAATATCCTTCTTTGATCTTTTGGTTTCCTTGCTCCAAAATCCTTATAGTATTTGGCTTTGAGTATACCTGCTGAAGGTTACTATAGAAACGAGCAGTGCGCACTAAGTTGGATATCTACGTTGTTATTCTATGCCTTTTCACGACGAATACAAGGTTAACAATATATAAATGATATGGAGAAGGCATTGCCTAGATGCGAGCACAGCATTTCTGTCTGGCCAGTGTGTATATTCATTGAGTGAAAGTTGAATATCACAAAATATAAAGTTTTTGATTGTTGACATAAAAACAAATCCTGAAAAAATACTTAAAATAACCATCTATCGACTTTGACTTTTGTAATATAGTACACGCCAACTTTTATCAACTTCCGGACGAAAGGATTTCAATCTCATCATTAGGCAGACCCAACTGTGTGTTGCATGCCCATATTGCTGTGGAGCTCCCTCTGTTCGCTAATATACATAGCGACTACAAGGCGTCTATTGTTTTTTTTTTTTTAGAAATAAAATCAGACGTATTTTACTATGCATGCACCAGAATGGGAAATAATTACAAAATATCGTTTGTGTTCATTTGCCTCTCTGGTCTTATCCATGTCTAGACCTGACATATATGCTTTATTTCATATATATACCTCACTCACAAACACACGTAGATCCTATGACCTAAATATGATTGACTAATGTAATATGTCATTGGTATACACAATCTTCCATATATACGTTAGAGAAAACCGACTGTGGGCAATTAATAATGGGCAATAGAAATACAGTGTCAACATTCGGAACGAGACTCAGAACGAGGACAAATAAAACAAAACACACAACACAGAAATATAAAATTGTTGTGTTTTCTATGTCTATATTATACCAAAAGAAACAAATATAATTGCTTTTCATACTTAAAAAAAAATAATGATCATGCCAAAATATGAAAATGTGACTTTAAAAACATATATCTGAATTATCAAACATTATACCGATATCGATTGTTAATACCTCGCATTTCCTGTAATCATCAAAATAGATTGTAAAAAACAGTGATAAAAAAGACTCTAATAAAAGTTTCATGATACCAAATGGGTATTCAGAAACCTTTGAGATCTCTCTTAAAGATTAAACCTCTTTTTAACACTAAGGACTAATGCACTTGACATCAGCTAAAAAATGACCAACTTTATTTTATTTTCAATAGGAAATGTGTAATACAATCTCAATAGTCCTTTTAACGTAAAGCATTTGTAAGTACATCGAAGAAGCATATTGACAAAGAAGTGACAGGTAAGTAATCACGTTATATTGTAAACCTGATTGGTTTTGTTTTCTTAAATTACATTTAGATTTTGTAATAGGGACAGAAGTACAATCATTGACGGAGTTTGAACCTTAAAATTGATCGAGAAAACGATATAAATCTGACGTGTTTTTTCTAATAATTTCTATTTAACAAACATTTGTTGTTAAACTCTCTCAAACGAACCAATCTTTGTGTATGTCTGTTTAGTACAAGAGGGTAAATTTAACCGTAAATTCTCTATAATCACGTCTGATTTTATTCCATTCATTTTCTAATATTGGTTTATTGTTGTTTTGGTAAAGTCAATTGAGTACTTTTATCAGTTGTAGTCAAGACGGCGACAATTGGACATGTAAATTAATGGGTCTACGTACAGATGTATTGATTGTTGTTTGTAAATAAAGTGGAAAGGGTCAGTCAGTTTGTCTTCTATGTAGATATGAAGAAAGAGTTTAAACAGTGCTTGTCAACAATACCACAAATAGCAACACATTAAAACGAACAACCACCTATCATCTGTTTTCGGAATTGTTTACTCAATTTATGATTTGCATAATAAAGAACGCAACTAGAATATTGTAAAACATGTAAAAATATCCTCGCTTTAAAAGGTCATTGTTCAAACTGTTTGCTGTTTAGTCTAAGGTTATGCAAAATTACTCTCTATACTAAATATAATAATGAAAATATAAAAGCTGGAATCAATGTAAATGGCCAACAGACCGATTTTAAAGCTGTCAGAATAAGAAATGTTTGAATATAATGTTTGAAGATACCAAAGGGGTAAATCACAGAAGGCCAGACAATACGATGACAAAAGAAAAAAGACGAGGGGACAAAAAATGATCTACAAAACACAACACATAAAACCAAAGATTGAGCAACACGGTAATTATAGAATTTATGTGGCGAGGCTTAGAAATGGGGAAAAGATGAGCTTTTAGCGAGTTTTTCGGTCAACCGTTTCGTGCCGAGCCACATAAATTCTATATTTACCGTCAATGCACTAATATTGTATTTATCCTGGAATACAATTTGCAAAAAAAAATGTTATTTGATTTCATAGTAAAAAATAAATAGCGGAAACCCCATTTGGTACCTCAACTGTAGTTCCAGTAAGGGGTGTGGCTTAATAAAATTATTAGACTAATGTGAAAAGTGTTGTTATGACAGAGGTGTGGCTTAATAGCTTCATTATATCTCTATATATATATATATCTATCTAGGACTGGTCCGATCAGCGGTCACATGACTTTGACAATGGCGACGTTTCCTTCGACAACCCCAAAATTTCACCGTGCGAGGTAAATAATAGTATTATCACCCTCAACAACCTCAATTTTTTTCCGCTAGGTGGCGATAACCGGAAATCGTCTGTTTGTGTAGAAAATATGGCAACTGCAGGTCGGTTTGCCGCTAGCTCAGAGGAAGAAATAGAAAGTCTTGTCATCTATGGGTATCACTTTTTGTCCGTTGACAATTTTAGTGTCTGTTGTCATATAGGTATCACTTTTTGTCTATTGTCAATTTTAGACTGTTGTCATAAAGGTATCATTTATTGTCCGTTGTTAGGTTAATGAAACGATTATGGCCATCTTAGTCGGTGGACATCCAGAAATGTATCTTAGTCGGTGGACATCCAGAAATGTCAACTTGTGAGGGTTGTTTTCCCTCGGGGAAAAAAATCCTCACAAGATGACAATTCTGGATATCCACCTCCTAAGAAGGCCATAATTGTATAGTATCACACTGTCATAATAAAGCAACAGTTTATTTCAATCCATCTATTATGACAAAAATAACTCAATTGCAGGATAAACAAAAATAGTGGTGACCAGAAGCCGCAGACCGAAGAAAAACAAACAATACAATGGTCAAAAGAAAAAGGACAACAGACAACACGACACACAATTATGTACAAAACAATACACAGAAAACTACAGAATAAGCCATATGAACTCGCTAAAGCATGGGAATGAACTCAGGCGCACCTGGAAGGTCGTCTGACAGTTCCTTGGACAAAATTCAGGAAATTAGAAGTAGTTATTAAATCACTCAAAGAATATACTAAATTATAAATGGTTATATTATATCTGTACTTTGTTGTTCATTTGTTGTTATGAACAATAAAATATGTTTTAACTAACTAAGCTTTGCAGCATAAGATAGTTGTTTGTCAGTGACTTGCGGCAGATCTGTGGTTTTCTCCACCAATAAAACTGACCGTCACGATTTAACTGAAATATTGTTGAAAGTGGTGTTAAACATCGTAACTCTAACCGTCTAATAAGACAGACGAACCAGAGGAGTGGGTTATAGTTGGCGCAAACCTGATTTAAGTTGTCTATTGTTTGCGTTGGGAATAATTATAGAGACCACGTTAATGTCTATTTATAGCTGAATTCACTGTTACGTTCAACATTATCATGGAAGAGGAAGGGGCTTAATATAAACTATAGCTGATGATATTAATTTTGACATGAATACAGCCAAGACAGGTCTATTGTCAAAGCCAGACAAATTCTCTCTTAAATATTAATATTCTTGTTAAGTAATGTTTTTCATCAGAAAAGAAGATCAATATTGATTCTGTTTCAAGGATTTTTGTTTTACTTTGATCTCATTATAATAGATAACTATCGAACGACTAATGAAGAATATATCCATTACTTTAATGTCAGAACAGTCTACTCTTCGTGAAAGATAAATGATTTATATGTCTATCGTTAATATTATTACTGATTTAGAAATTGGTATACTTTTGAACTATAAAATGAAGGAGGTCATATACTACACTGTCAAAATAAAATCCAAAAACCCGGTTTTTAATTGGGTTCGTGCTGCTTATTCTATAGTATGTTTGGTATAGTGGTGTCCAACACATAGTGTCTTGTGTCTTTGTTTTGTTTAGTATCTTCGTCTTGTGTGCCCTATGTTGCCAGATTCTCCCGATTATCCATTTTTGATTGCCCCTTCGTCTTGTGTGCCCTATGTTGCCAGATTCTCCCGATTATCCATTTTTGATTGCCCCTTCGTCTTGTGTGCCCTATGTTGCCAGATTCTCCTGATTATCCATTTTTGATTGCCCCTTCGTCTTGTGTACCCTATGTTGCCAGATTCTCCCGATTATCCATTTTTGATTGTCCATTCGTCTTGTGTGCCCTATGTTGCCAGATTCTCCTAATTATCCATTTTTGATTGCCCCTTCGTCTTGTGTACCCTATGTTGCCAGATTCTCCTGATTATCCATTTTTGATTGCCCCTTCGTCTTGTGTACCCTATGTTGCCAGATTCTCCTAATTATCCATTTGTGATTGCCCCTTCGTCTTGTGTACCCTATGTTGCCAGATTCTCCTGATTATCCATTTGTGATTGCCCCTTCGTCTTGTTTACCCTATGTTGCCAGATTCTCCTGATTATCCATTTGTGATTGCCCCTTCGTCTTGTTTACCCTATGTTGCCAGTTTCTCTGGATTGTCCATTCTTGATTACCCATTCGTCTTGTGTGCCCTATGTTGCCAGTTTCTCTGGATTGTCCATTCTTGATTACCCCTTCGTCTTGTGTACCCTATGTTGCCAGATTCTCCTGATTATCCATTTGTGATTGCCCCTTCGTCTTGTTTACCCTATGTTGCCAGTTTCTTTGGATTGTCCATTCTTGATTGCCGCTTCGTCTTGTGTGCCCTATGTTGCCAGTTTCTTTGGATTGTCCATTCTTGATTGCCCCTTCGTCTTGTTTACCCTATGTTGCCAGTTTCTCTAGATTGTCCATTCTTGATTACACCTTAGGTATTATCTAACGTGTATTTTTGTGTACTGTTTGTAGATCATTTGTCCTTTTCTTTTAACCGTGGTATTGTTTGTTCTTAGAATTAAGGCGTCTGATTACACCTTTAGTATCTATCTTCCATCTTTGCTTGCAACTGACTGTTCACATGAACAGTTCTATTGATAAAGCATATTTATATTTAAGATGATTGTAAACTACTGATGGTTAGGGATTATGGGTTAGGATTATGGTGTTTAATGCCACAACAATAGTTCAGTTATATCGTGGCAGTCCGATTTATTGATGGAGGAAACAGTATTACCCGGAGAAAACCATCGACCTGCCGGAAGTCACTGACTAACCAGGGATTACTACAACTCGAATGCAAAATATATATGATAAATGAAACACAACGTACGGAACAGAAGCTTGAACTACGTTAACCTGTATCTTCAACAACTGAGAGTAATACTGGGGCTTACTGAACACTTGTGGAACAGTTGGGACATTGTTATATGTCAAACACCCGTAAAAAGTTTGATGTTTGTATCCATGAATTGTAAATATTCTGTGTTTATCTATGAAGTGCAATTCCTAAATAATATAAGTATTAATAAAACTAAGGTTCTCCTGCCTCAGTCATTGGTGACCTTAGCCGACTTTGGCTTTCCTGTTTAGGTCATTTGGTCATATTGCTCCTAAAACTTTAAATTATTTGGCTTTCCAATCTTTCGATTTTGAGCGTATCTACGTTTTATTTCAAATAAAAAATACTGATTATTCTAAATATTATATCGAACGAACCATGTTGAAACTATCCTCGAGATAAATATGATTACACACCATCGCAACAATTCTAAAATTCAATAGATATATCATAGAAATAGGCAAAATCCATAAAAACGCCAAAAAAAAAACATCCTTAAGACATATTTTATTCCATAAACATAATAATTGTTTGAAGTTAAAAGTTCTATTTTAATGTGTCTGCCTAGGAAAGTTTAATTGCTGCCTCTGAGAGTGGATCAAAGTAATAAAACTGCCTCTCGAAAGTGTTAAACGTCAATCTTAATGGTATTAGAATTTGCTTGTGTTTATCATGTCATGCATAGCTAAAGACAAGCATAGGATTAACTACTATAAGATTTATCTAGGGGATGCATGCTACTGGTTTATTTGTCCTGATTAGTTTTGATCGTATCTGTCTTGCCTTTGAATTTACTTCGTCCTTGTGGAAATGTTTTAGTAGAGTGTCAATGCTCGTACTGACAACATAACAGGAATTCAGATCAACATCAAACACTAAAGACGTATTCAGTGTTGTCCTTGTTCTGAATTGTATGTGCAGATACTTGATGAAAATGACCAATGCATGACTAAGGCATCTGATCATTCCAAACCACTGATCGCTTTCTTGCAAAGTCAGGGATGGGTTGCCTTTGGTATTTACATATGTTGTATAATCTTAGGTATGTCATGCACTATCTACATTTGCTGCAAATTGACGTCCGTCCGTTAAAGCAAAATATATATCAGAGGTCGGATATCATGGTTGTCCTTGTTTGCATTATTTTCATTTTGTCCGAGGCCATCAATGCAACACTTGCCTTTTTTAAGCATTTAGATGACCTTGGTATATCAATTCATGGAGACAATTTATTATTATTCAGTTTGATACGGTTTAAAATGATCATTTTAGAAGTAGGCTTCGGGTTAAAGTATTTAGTGTATCTTATTATGAGTGAAAACTTCCGACATGCTTTCAAAAATATTTTCTGCAAGAATTCTACACGTTCTAGACGTGCATATAAATATCAAACATTTGGCGTACGGGGTGGGATGCATGTCTTTGCAAGTTTTTTTTTTTTTTTATTTCAATTGAAAATATGCATTGAGTTATAATAATAGTTTCATTCATTAGAAAAATATTAAAATTAGTTGGTCGTTGTTTACTAATTTTGATATTCCTAGTATTTAACCGTAAGTGTGTGTGTCTGTATAATAGTAGTGTGGTCAATCCCTGGTCTGAGGAAACAAAACACTATCAAATTTGTATTTGTTGCCTCTCCGCAAAGCACACAACAATAAAGAACAAGATCACATACTGATTTCCTTAGAGTCCATAAACGTTAGAGAAAACCGAAGGAACAATAAAGAATGGACAATCCAGAGAAACAGGTAACACTGAACACACGACACAGAAGCAAGACAAGCAATATAAAACAAAAACACAAAAAAACTAAACATTTGCCAACACGCGCTGCCTTATAAGAAAATAAATAAATACACAAACCCGGAAGTGAACACAGGTGGTCGGAAAAAGGTAAACAGTTTTTCTTTCTTATGAGATACACATCGCTTTACTCACAGTCAGGTCCGGTAACACAGGTGGTCGGAAAAGGGTAAGCAGTTCGTCTTTCTTATGAGACACACATTGTTTTACTCACAGTCTGGTAACAGATTATTAGTTCCTTTTACAGTAGAATTATATGATGTAGCTACACTAATTTGCTTCATAGTTTTCGTTCCAACATTCAATTTATTAAAATCAACTATTTACACCTATTCTTCAGCAACGGCATCATACAAGACTCAATGAAGTTGTAATCCATTTCATTATCAACAATTGTAAGCATTTGGTTTCATATCGCAAAAAGAAAATCTTTTTTTTAATCAAATGCGTGCCCAATTTAAGCATCAAAATACTTTCAGTTCTGTAACCTAGTTTGGCGTTTCAACTACAGCTTTAAAAGGTTGTATTTATAAGAAATAAAGTATGTCAATACATATATTTTGCAATATCATGAATTGAAGAAATATAGGTTGACTAATAAGTATTTATGTCAGACAATAGTATAAAACAGCAGTTGATTTGTAATGCGGCAGCTGCCAGGTAATTAAAATTAAAATTATAAATTATTTACGTGACCTAATATATTACGTACGTTTTAAAATAGAAATTTAATTACCTTATTTCACCGTTCACTAAGAACATTATTTTCTGTACTTTTTGACAGCACAGTTAAACCTAGATTAAGTTGTTGAGAATAGAAACGTATATCAAATGTAGTGCAGATGACACATTTCCTTAATATCTTTCGTCAGGTACGCTCAAAATAGAAAGATTGGGAAGCCTTTGGGACAAAGAAAAGTGGTATGTTAAGACATGTGAGCTTTTCTATGACAGTTCAAGGCAAAAATGACATGTCAATACCCGTGACTGCTTAATAGAGGGGATCGCATTGGCATGTTTGAATGTATATGTACCTGGAAACTGATAAAAAAATAGTTTAAGGACATATGTAAATTCTGAAAAATATATCTTTACATTCAGAAGGCGATAATGTTAAACATTAGTGGGCGGTGCATTGTACTTCACACCATGAACATAGAGATACATAATTCAATGAGACAATACGCTGAGGAAATTGTTTAATATAGGCAAACTGTAATGGAATGTCTACCTTGACATCAATTTTAAGTGTGTGGGATAATCTTTGAAGCTAGTAGGTGCCTTGTATTTAATAATTAAATATGAGATATTACTGCAGACTAAAGTTGATTTCCCTGATGCATTGATAACCTTAGTTCGTCTGTTTGAAGAGTGAGTTGGTGCTTGGTTCGGTAATTGTGTTGATTCGGTGGTTGGATAGACTGTCAGTTCGATAGTTTGGTTTCTTTGTAGGTTCTGTAGATGGTGGGTTGTTGAGGTTTGGTAGTAGTCTTGGCTGTAATTTCGGTTGTTGGATATGCTGTAGCTTCGGTTGTTGGATTGGCCGTAATTTAAGCAGTTGGATTGTCTGTAATTTTAGTAGTTGGGTTGTCTGTATGTTCGGTTGGATGCGTGTACTGTAGTTGGGTTTTCTGTATTTTTGATTGTTGCGTTGGTTGTATGTCCTATCGTTTGGTTGGATGCAAATTCGGCAGTTTGGTTGGTTTCAGCATCGGTTGTATTTTGTTTGATAGTTGGATTGGTTGAAGGTTACGTAGTTCTTGTTCTATTTTCTGTAGTTAGATTGGTTTTATGTTCGCTATTTGGATAAACGGCAGGTCCGATAGTCGAGTTGGTTGTAGGTTCAGTATTTCGGTTGACTAGGTTTAATATTTCGGTTGACTCTAGGTTCAGATTTTTGGTTGAAGAAGTTTAGTATTTCAGTTTACTCTAGGTTCAGTATCTAGGTTGACTAAGTTCAGTATTTCGGTTGACTAAGTTCAGTATTTCGGTTTACTCTAGGTTCAGTATTTGGGTTGACTGAGTTCAGTATTTCGGTTGACTAAGTTCAGTATTTCGGTTTACTCTAGGTTCGGTTCATTATTTCGGTTGACTACGTTTAGTATTTCGGTTGAATCTAGGTTCATTTTTGGGTTGAATAAGCTTAGTATTTCAGTTTACTCTAGGTTCAGTATTTCGGTTGACTGAGTTCAGTATTTCGGTTGACTAAGTTCAGTATTTCAGTTTACTCTAGGTTCGGTATTTGGGTTGACTGAGTTCAGTATTTCGGTTGACTATGTTCAGTATTTCGGTTTACTCTAGGTTCGGTATTTGGGTTGAACAATACGTATATGCAAACCCACTCGAAATGAAGGATGAATCATTGTTAAAATTAAGTTGTACTAGCTTCAGCCTTACAGATTACTATGGTTTTTTTTATAGCTAGACTTCAATGGTTTTCATTTTGCAAACCGTTGTATACGACTTTTGAAAGGTTAACACAGAGTATACATGATTATTGTAAGAAAAGTGTGAAGAAGAACAATGTGAATTATACAAATGTGCTTACTATACACAGCCCATTATGGTAAAACAAGTTTAAAGATACTAAAGGAGCAATCAGAATCCCTAAATCGAAGAAGGATAGACAACATCATTATTGTAAGACTGTTCACATCATGAACATAGCTGACACACTGCTCACTTTATTTTAAACAACATTAAATCATGAATAGCTGGAACGCACTTTTACGGATTTCCCAAAAATTCTTTTATTGTGACTATTCTTTCCCAACATGCGTCCGTCCGTTTCACATTGAAATATCGTTTTTTTTATATTTAGTAGTCAGCATTATCAAGGCTAAATATATGTTATGCATGTGCACTGGTAAACCTAGCCGATTGTGTCTATCCTGTCAGACCCTTTAGTATAGTTATTATAGTTGCACCTTTTAAATTATTCGAATATGATCCTACCTAATGATGGTCATTCCAGAAATGTACCGTGTGAACTAAATTCGATATAGATTTTTTTATATTTTAGACTTGTTTCCTAACTTTATGCAAAATATCCGCTAAACACTCTTGTTTTCAGTATATTCTACTCAAAATACTTTTCTTGAGTAATTCGACAAAATTTAAATGCTCTCAGTGTTTCACTTGTAATTATGCATGTCATATTACGTTGTAACAGTTTTCATATTTAATGTTTTTTGTGGTTGCAGAAATATAAGCGTTAAATAACACAACCTTTGTAATATTTATTATTCATTTAAATTGTAAACCATCATGCATAAAAGCAAAATTGGACCCTTGATAGTAATTGGGAAAAGCAACAGTATTTGAGTACGTCGGTAACTTTGAAAAAAAAATTAAGCCAGAAAAAAAATTTACCCAGTCAGTATCCTTGAAAAACAAATTAATCCCCCGCGGATATTTTAATTTTATGTCAATATGTCTGTATTTATGCTTGTGCAACCGATAAGAGAACATTTTTGAAGTGTTTAATCTCTTGGGTTCGTGTAATATTACCATAACGGTATATTGATTAGTTATATCTACCACTGTTTAATCACTTTCTATCTGTAGATTTAAGTAGTATAACAATGATGTGCATAATTTGTTATAGATGAACTAGCTACGAAAAAAAATGTTTAAACAGTAGTTACACTAATATCAACAATATGGTGACAATCCAATCATTGGGTTTCTAAATCAATAAAGAATTTGGATTTGAATTTGAATTTTGAATTTGAACAACATGAACAATTACCTCTCATATTAACTGAACTCACTCAACACAACACCACGACATATGATATTGGAAATCTAGTTCCCGACTTAGGACATGCACAAAAATGTGGCAACCTGCTAATGTGATCACAACCCCTTCCCCTTTTGATAAATACATAAGAATATATAGTGTAAGTCTGTTATATAATAGATGCATTAAGAACACAATATATTTCTGTAATTAAAGAATACATATAATATCTATTGTGCCAAGGCAGGAGTGAGCCGTCATGAATACATGTGTTACGGAGCACATGAGTTCATCTCGGGGGTAAGTAGGGTTCGTGTTGCTCGATCTTTAGTGTTCTGTGTAATGTTCTGTAGATCATTTTTGTCCTTTTTTTCCTTTTTCTTTTGACCATTGTGTTGTCTGTCCTACTTCGAATTACGGCTTCTGATTACCCCTTTGGTATTTTCAAACTTTTCTTTATTGTCCCTGTTTCTATGATTCTCCTATTGGGTTTTCAGCTGTATTGTCTGTTCCATATGTTTTTGTTTATCATTTTATTAATGCTAACCTTGCATGGGAGGACAACACGTCCGCTCAAGAAGCATTGACATCATCCCATGTCAGTAGGAATTTGATATACTAGTATTAAAAAAATATTAATTTGATATATTTGCAGTCAATGATGTATGATTCTTTGATATTTATTTGCTTACTTGAATTTATTTTGTTGACAACCATTGTGAATGCGTTTTCCATGTAACGAAAATAAGATTACTCTAATTATCCTAAACAGTCAAACCTATATTAAGAGGTCACCTCTGGGACAATGAAAATGTGGTCTTATAAGACAGGTAACCTCTTAAAAGAGGTTCATTTCATATGCAATTTTCTTTGACAGCACAAGAAAATGCGACCTTTTAATACAGGTGACTACTTAATAGAGGTGACCACATAGACAGGTTCGACTGTATTTGCAAATTATGTACGAATGAATTGATCGTAATGGGATTCACCATTCTGAAGGAATGATGCTGTCCCCACGGTCGTTATCTTATCAACGGTTAACTTGATTTGTAAGCAGCAGTTCATGGCTAAATCTTTTACCCAGGCTATTGAGGAATTTATTTCATTGGACTTAGGAATTTATTTCATTGGACTTGAATTGATTTAACGAACATAGACTAGTTCATTATCCTGAGAATGCTTAGCACCGACAACAAAAAATATATATAACAAAGACTTCCAATTTAATATGTCGTGTGTTAAGATGGCGGAAAGGGCATATTAATTCTACCGATATCTGATTTGTCAATGTTTCTAGAACATTAAAAGAAATATGGAAAACCACCTACGTTCATTAGCATAGCGTTGAGTACATGAAACATAATAATATTTGCCGTCTTTGGAGGAAACAATAATGTAATCAAAAAAATTAACCTAGTATCTCCACTGTAGAGTACGTACGACAACTCTAAAAGTATGTTGCTGATTGTGCGAGACGAATAACATACATTATATGTCCTTGGGACGGGACTTGAATGTGTTTGGCATTGCATAGTTTCGTACCCTTCCGGAGCACCTGAGTTCATCCCGCTTTTGTGTGGAGTTCATGTTCCTAAATCTTTTGTTGTCTGTATATTATTTTATAGTTCATGCATTGTCTTTTTTGTTTTTGTTTTTGTTTTCGTTTTCGTTTTCGTTTTCGTTTTCGTTTAGCCATTGCTTTGTCAGCCCTTCGATTTTTCTAAGTAGCCCTTTCATATCGTCAAACATGTCTTATTAGGTAAGTTCCAGCATTCATTTCTATCTTGATATTTGATATTATACAAATATTCTATGTGATTGTGGTTAATATACAATAATATTTTCCCTCGGTATCTTGAATTGCATGGATGTGTTATATCTTCCGATGCCAACGGCGAAAAATATTGAATGTCTAATATTAAAAGAAATCCAGTTCTAAAATATAATATACATGTTTGATGGATCTCCATGAATTAGATGTTTGCACTGTTGTGAATGCAATATTATTACCAGTACAATATTTATTGAAGGTTTTACCGACATCTATGTATCAAACATGACTGATTGTCAGTAGTTAAACGCCCACCTGCAGATATGTGATGCATCTACAGGAAGTATCAACTTCAACAATATATATTCAATGCACATACATGAGGTAGGAGTGGAATAACCCGGAGAACGATTCATGACTGACGCTGAGTAATTTTGTGTGTAGCAATATGGAAACAGTCATACATAAATACGAATATCGTCTACGAATACCATTTCTACGTAAACATGATGACAGGGACAAATAGACAGAGATTAGGTATAGCATTAACAGGTCACTGTGAATTGTATCATAACAATAATACTATATGAAACGCTTGAACAAAACCAAAGTGGTAAGTAGAAACTGTAAGTCGAGAAAGGACAGGTAATGCAATCAATGGCCTGATGAAACAAAAGATAAAAGGCAGAAATTAGTCAACAAAACACTTCACAGAAACTAAAGATTGGGAAGCACGGAGCCCATAGAAAAATGGTGTGAACTCAGGTGCTCCGGAAGGGTACTATACCATAATGTTCACCAATTTCATATATACTGTACTCTCATAATCAAAAGAGTGGAAAGCCAGATAATGTAAAAGTATCTTGAAGCAAGTAAACCAAAGTCCCACCACAGGATAGGTAAAACCTGTTTATTATATGTTGTAGTGTGTCGAAATGTGTTTACATTGTCAGAATCCACATATCGAAGCAGAACAGACAACACAATGGCCAACATAAAAAATACGAAAGGACAAGCAACGACCTACACAACATACACATAAAACTAAAGATCGAGTAACACGAACCCAATTAATACCGGGGGTAAACTTAGGTGTTTCGGGAGGGTAAATGGTGCATTTCGACATAAAAACGTTGTATATGATTATTCTTAAGTAATAATTGTGGGATTTTTTTTCTTTTATATTGTTATACTTAATATTTAATTCATCTAGTTGTCACATGGAAAGTGATAATAAAACATTTATGAAATCCCTGCATTGACACATTTTAAGCACATTGATTCTCTTGCTCCCAAAAACGTTTTAAATTAACTGGATGTCCAATCGTTTGACTATGAGTATACCTGATGACAGTTATTCCAGAGACGCGTCATGCGCACTAGATATCTACGTTTTTATTTCAACGTTCAATATGGCTTTCAATGTCGTAAAATGTTATATATGAATATTATTTCAGTGAAAATTAACGTACCGTAAACAATTTATTGTTTTTTTTTCTATATATATCTATATATTCATTTTTGAAAATAACAGTCCCTAAATACAATGTAGTATACTATAATAAAAATGAATCTCATTCAGGTATAGGTAACCCTAGCCGATTATTGCTTTGATGTATAGGCTCTTTGATATATAGGCCCTTTGATGTATAGGCTCTTTGATGTATAGGCTCTTTGATGTATAGGCTCTTTGATGTATAGGCCATTTGATGTATAGGCCCTTTGATGTATAGGCTCTTTGATATATAGGCCCTTTGATGTATAGGCTCTTTGATGTATAGGCCCTTTGATGTATAGGCTCTTTGATGTATAGACCCTTTGATGTATAGGCTCTTTGATGTATAGACCCTTTGATGTATAGGCTCTTTGATGTATTGATCCTTTGATGTATAGGCTCTTTGATGTATAGGCCCTTTGATGTATAGACCCTTTGATGTATAGGCTCTTTGATGTATAGGCTCTTTGATGTATA
>MJUT01010549.1:181418-203112 GCA_002080005.1 Gigantidas platifrons | reverse complement strand
TATTTACACTATTTTTGTTTGTTTACCTCCAGTTGTTTGTAGGAGGGCTCATGTCTTATTTACATTATCTGTGTTTGTTTGGCCTGTCTTTTCCTCCAGTTGTTTGTAGCAGGGCTCATGTCTTATTTACATTAGTTTTGTTTGTTTGCCCATAGTGTTGTCAAACACATATTGAGTTGTGTTTTTTTCTTTCTTCGTCTTGTGCACCCTATGTTGCCAGTTTCTCTGGATTATCCATTTTTGATTGCTGTTTCGGTATTCTCTAACGTTTATTTAGCAAACATTTACTGATCAAAGCAAAACAAAATATGAGCTTGGAAATAGTGTCAGTTGATCAGGGACGTTTAACTTTTAACATTTAGCAGTATCATTAAGTGTATTCCTCAATGTATATATATCATGATCATCAAATGTATTTGGAAAATAAATAAAACAAATAGTTTAATCATCACCATGGGAACAGATTTTCACTAAGTAATGGATAAACAAAGTAATGAGAACGGGGATAATCAGTATAAATATAATGACGGACTAAAAATAACAGATAATTGTCAACAGTTTAACTTTTAAATCATTTCAAGTGTTAATCCTAAAATAACAGATTACTGTCAAGTTATTTTAATTCCCCCCATTTGTGTAACTTATTATTACTGTTAGTAGTCCCTTAAAACATCATATCCTCTCATGTCCTCTTAATAATGTTTTATGCGAGCGTGATTGAAAGACATTTGTACTTTAATCCAAGCTATTATAATCCATTCAAATTGTATAGAGGTAATGAGGCCGAAAAATCATGTAAAAATAATACTTTTACAGTTTGTTTTGATTTTGTTCAATAAGATATAATGTTTCCTTTTTGATCTTTTAAATTGCATGCTTTGATGTATTTACCATATCATCAACATTATGTTTCTTTTACTTAATAAAGTAAAATCTAATTATAACTGCAGGTCAGGAAATGTTTTAAGATTGCATTGCCGGTACACTTAAGAAAGTGTTCCGCAAGCATTAGTTCCAAAATGTCATGTTAATTGCCTATAGAAATAACGGAAATGATTAACAACCAGATTTGATTTGATCACCATTACTACTAGATAATTTACTGTTATGAAATAGATTAATATTTAACGCTTTGTCTACTGCAAATATTGGTCAACTTTTATGACGAGGACCGGAACATTTAGTTCTGATAATCGCGGTTTTACGTCGAGAATTTAAATACGCACCGTAATTATTTTTCAGATACAGCTACATGTACAAAACAACTGGAATCATAGCAGATCAGCGATTTTTTTTTTTTTTTTTGCTTATTTTTTAAGTCTTAGACTTTCATGATCGACATACTTTAGTAGTATTGATATATGTATTTGTTTACGTATGCAGGGATGATTCTGATTCGAAATAAAATAACTGAAAATCAATCAAAAATAGCTGAAACTATCTACACCCCCTTCCAAATGTCCATTTTTGACCTGTTCTGACTGTGTCCAGTAACTTTCGGCAATTTCTCTCCAGAGGAAAACAGCTGAAATCAGTTAAATAATTGTAAAAACACCATCCCTGCTTATGAAATACTGGGGGAAATGATGACGGTATTTGCATGGAACGTTGGTAGTTAGAGGCATTTAAACTATGTTCCTGGTGAGAGTGAAAGCAAGGTTACAAACAATAAATAATGTAGGTAAGATATATCTATCTTCGAATCGCAGGGGGGAAATATCGGTTGATGAATATCGGACAATTATTCCTGGCAGCGAGACATAAACGACCACTCTTAACGAACTGTTATTTAGTAGGACCTATTACAAGTTGTTTTATACGTACAACTTTTAGGAGCGTTGCATTCTCCAAATACTAGATATTCTATATCCATGGGCAACTCGTGAATTTTACGATCTAAACATAATTTATTTGTATTACATAAGAACAAAATGAAATGAGGCGCAGGTTATATAACAACATTTCTCTTCAATTTACAACATGCATTATGATTACGACAAAATAGAAAAGAAAAATGATAGTTCATAATAAGCATAACACTAACAGATTAACAGACAACACATTCAATTGACGACAATAAGAATAAATATAATAATAACACTAACAGATTAACAGACAACACATTCAATTGACGACAATAAGAATAAATATGATAATGACATTATGCAGGAACTGCAAACAGTCTCAAGTTCTCTTCATCATTATTAAATTCCACTGCAAGATAGCACCAATAATTTGATTTAATTTATTTCCAAGTCTAAAATGGAAATATCTGTTATATGTTGATATTATTAGTTACACATATGGGGCGAGAGCATAGCTCGAGCCCCATATTTAATTTACTGACCCCGTATATATCGTATTAGGTCACTAACACTAACTGTGTAACNGACAACACATTCAATTGACGACAATAAGAATAAATATAATAATAACACTAACAGATTAACAGACAACACATTCAATTGACGACAATAAGAATAAATATAATAATAACACTAACAGATTAACAGACAACACATTCAATTGACGACAATAAGAATAAATATAATAATGACATTATGCAGGAACTGCAAACAGTCTCAAGTTCTCTTCATCATTATTAAATTCCACTGCAAGATAGCACCAATAATTTGATTTAATTTATTTCCAAGTCTAAAATGGAAATATCTGTTATTTGTTGATATTATTAGTTACACTGTGTGTTAGTGACCTAATACGATATATACGGGGTCAGTAAATTCCATATGGGGCGATAGCATAGCTCGAGCCCCATATTTAATTTACTGACCCCGTATATATCGTATTAGGTCACTAACACACTGTGTAACGAATATATCTTACTGATTACCTTTGAAAGAGGGATTTAGATGTAACTGCGTCAAAACTAATAAATATGTAATTTTTGTGTTGTGTGTAAGTGATCAGGTGAAGTGATCCATATGTGACGTCATCTTTGTTTTGAAAGAAAAAGGGGAGATAACTCTACTACTAACCGTGTATTAAAAACTACTGACCGTGTATTGAATATACACGGTTTCCACGTGTTCACTTTAAACCAATGATATTCCTAGAAGTTTGTAAGAAGTAAGATATATATCAATATCTATTATTATCACTTTATATCGGATTATATATATAAGACGTACCAAATGCTTACAAAGTTAATTATTTACCAATGAAGTCGGTGTCAAAGGCTGAGCAATCAGGACAATATTGACGTTTTTCCGAGACAATAATTGGCAAATTGATAATGGTGACGATAATTATATCTGTAATCGGTATTCCTGTGAAAGTAACAGATTTGATCCAAAATTACTTATCATCCTGATTTATCCGCGGGAAATTATGGCGCCAATTAGTATGCGTATTCTGTTTGTACATTTTACGTTAGAGAAAAAGTAAATTCACTCGTGTGGGAAAAACATTAATAGGCTAAATAACATTTTCTTTTTTTCTTCTTTGTTAAAATGTCATTGTTGTGATAGTACATCTCCCTGAAGTAAGAGTTAAAAGTTTATAAAATGTCAGCAGGACTTTTACCGCGGAAAAATAGCAAAAAAAATTTTTTTTTTTATTTTGAATGTCAAAATATTTCAGATAGACGATGGTGAGATTAGAACATCACAACTAGATATTTTGCAATTAATAATACAAATTAAAGGGAAATAACAACAATATATATTCTGCATCATATTATATTTGTATAATATATTTTTATGTATATCATAATATTAGCTATATACTGCCATAGTTTGTTCTGCCTATGAATGGTTTCCCCCCTGCAGTATCGATCATCTATGCTTGTTTTTATTCTTTTTTATATATGTCGTATATGTTACTAATCATCAAAATCATTGTAAGTGTAAAATGTAAATGTCTGTAATTCTGTGCTCTCACGGGCTTCTTGATTGATTTAATAAACTATGTTATGTTATGTTATATTATGTTATGTTATGTTATGTTATTCCAATGGTACTCCACAATAAATAATATTTTCTAGTTACATTTATACATATATATAGTTTCCAAATGTGTTGTTGGCGTAAAACACCAATCAATCAACCAAATGGGTTTAGACTAGCTGCTTTACTATGCATATGTGTAATTTTAGATTAAAAAAAACAGTCATTAAGATCAACGAGAAGAAAATAGGTTGGAATCACGACCTTTTATAGAACAGCACTTACATGTATTGCATAAGCGTTCTACCGATATAATGAGGAGAGGCGAAAGTAACTTTATTTGAGACATGATATTCACCAACCTTCAGGGATTGATTGGATACCGAGATTTTGAATGCAAGAGTGGTGGCATGTCCTTAGTCAACCATTAAATTTGAAATAATCCTTTAACTTGACTAAAATTCAAACTAAAATACACCACACTGTTAGAACAGTTCTTAAATCCAATAGCAAACTCGAACTTTCTGACACACATGCACAAGACCACACATTGTCCTAGATTGGTACTGACACTTCCATAAAAGTGGTAGGGTTAAACTAACTGTATGAGCACATACCATAATGATATAATTAAATGTTAGTTAGAAGGTTTAGAAAAAACTAATATAATTTTATCGCATTCTAAAAGAAGCAAATTTAATTTTGACGTTTTAAGGTTTGCCTTTAGATGTATTCCTATTTTAGAACATGACAGAGTTGAGAACGTAAACATTTAGACATCGTAACTACAGTTAATAGTTTAAAATAATTACAAATGAGTTATATTAGAAAAATAATGATACCCTTTAACTCCAGTGCAGCCCACTTGTTCAGGAAATTTGAAAATATGAAAAGAAAATGTATAATTTTAGATTTGTTTTAAGTATTGTCAGTCTTGATTATAATTCACTGTCTTGTACTGTTTGCTATTGATGTTTAACTATATAATTGACCGTGACAGAAGCCATGTAGTAACTACTGAACTATATTTCTAAAAACAGAAGCACTGCAGTTTAAGACTATTTATAGCATTTCTCTGTCTAGCATCTTAGATGGAATGGCAGGCATGTTATCCAAGCCGAGTGGGATGATCAACGAGTGTGTTTTATTTTCTGGTTTTACGTTGAGAACAAATGAACCAAATATATGTAACAAAACATGTGACAAAAATATAGATATCAAGGAAGAGTTTGAAGATACCAAAGGGAGGTAATCAGAATCCTTATATCGAAGGACAGACAACCCAATGGCCAAAAGATACCAAAGGGGTAATCAGAATCCGTATATCGAAGGACAGGCAACACATTGGCCAAAAGAAAAAGTACAAAAGGACAAACAACGATCTACAAACATACACATAAAACTAAAGATTGTGTAACGCGAACACCACTAATAACAGGGGGTAAACTCATGTGCTCCGGAAGGGTAAGGAGTTCCTGCTCCACTAGTGGCACCCGTCGTGTTAATCTAGTTACAAACCCGGTGATAAATCATGATGGGGAAAGGACATAGGCTATGTCTGATGTGCAATCCCATTGGATATTGTGTGATTAAATTTATGCAATTCTCTTAAATAAGCGTTGGAATGCCATGAAATGCAGAGGTGATAGTAACATGATTTAAGACATGGTATTTATTGACCTTTAGGACTTTTTGGATACCTGAAATTCAATGTAATAGTAATGACATTGCCTTGATCAATCATTGAATTTGAAATAAACTGCTTTGATGACTCAAATTAAGAACAAAATATACCAAATTTGTTGGAACAATTCAAATATCCAATCGATATAGCATAAATCACAATGATAGAATTAAATGTCATTTAGAAAATTTGCTAAAATTTCTTGTATTTAATTTAATTTTATCTCATTCTAAAATAAGCAAATCTAATTTAGAAGTTTTAGGTTTCGCCTTTAGATATATTCATATTTTCGAACATGACCGAGTTATTATGAACCATAATATTTTTAACATCCTAATTACAATTAATAGCTATACGTAATCCAGGAGAACTATTTTTGGAAAATAATGAGACCCTTTGAGTACAATACTGCCTATTTGTTCAGGGAATTTGAAAATATAAAATAAAATGTCTAATTTTATATTTGTTTTTAAGTATTGTATGTCTTGATTATAATTCAATATCTTGTACCGTGTTCTATGCATGTTTAACTACACAATTGACAATGACAGTATCAATGTAGTAGTTTCCAATCCCATTTGCAACTTTTATGCAAATAAAATATGTTTAAACTAATGTAGTAGTTACTGAACCGATTTACACTTTTATATTTCTAAAATAGAAACACTGCAGTGTAAGACTACTAAAAGTATTTACATCATTTCTCTTTCTATCAGCTTAGATTTAATTGGAGGTATGTTATCTGAGCCGAGTAGGAAGATCAACGAGCGTGTTTTATTTTCGGAGTTTACGTTGACAACAAATAAATCAAATACATGTACTAAAACATGTGACAAATGTAGATATCTAATTTAGTGCGCTCGGCACATTTCTTAAATAAGCACTAGAACGCCATGACGAGCAGAGGCGAGAGTAACATCATTTGAGACATGATATTTATCAGCCTGCAATACGTTTTTGGATACCGGAAGTTTGAATGTAATAGTAATGGCATTGTCTTAATCAACCATTAAATTTGAAATTAACTGCTTTTATGATTCAAATTAAGAACAAAATATACCAAATTGGTGGAACAGTCCAAATATACAATCGAAAAATCTTAGAAAGAAACAACATCGATACCCCTAATATAAATTTACATGCCCTCACACTTCCCTGGCTTGGTACAGGTACTTAAAAAAAAGTGGCAGGGCTAAGCTAGTTTTATGAGCACAAATCATAATGATAGAATTAAATGTAATTTACAAGGTTTGGCAAACATCTTTCGTATTTAATTTAATTTTATCTCATTCTATAAGAAGCATATCTAATTTCGACGTTATAAGGTTTGCTTTCAGATGTATTCCTATTTTCGAACATGACAAATTTATGAACCTTAAACTGTTGGCATTCTAACTACAATTAATAGGTAAACGTAATCCCAAAGAGCTATTTTTGAAAAATGATGATTGAGCATGGCAGTATACACGTATAGTAGTTACCGATTTACACTTTTATATTTCTAAAATAGAAACACTGCAGTTTAAGAATATTTACAGCATTTCTCTGTCTAGCAGCTTAGACGGCATTGCTTGCAGGAGTGTTATCCGAGCCGAGTGGGAAGATCAACGAGTGTGTTTTATTGTCTGAGCTTACGTTGAGAACGAACCAAATGCATGTACTACCATGTGAAAAAATAGAGATATTTAACAAAACTATTTAGTCCGTTCAACATGTTTCTGGAATAACCTTCATCATATATGCGCAATGTACAAAAAATGCAACAGTCACAATTGGAATTACTAGAAACAGTAACAACATAACTTTGATTGATTGATTTAATTTGGTTTGATTGTCAAAAATAAAAATGGAAGGTAATGAATAGGGCTGGAAAATTTGGTATCACCGACAAAATCATGTCCTGCAAGTTGTATTATGCTATTATTTGGCATTATTCCAAATTTGAGACATGTACTTAGATTATGTACTTAGACCTAGGTATGTACTTGGTGCACCCCTTTACCACGTTGAGAATACATACCGTATTTATATTCCCCAAATTGAAGAACGTTTCAATGTAAATAAAAAGGGTGTTAAATTTCATTTGTATGTAAAACAGTGTAAATTGTAGGTAATGTGATGATTACTGATATTGCTTCTATAGAAATAAGGACAATGATGCACTAGAAAAATGATAAACATATGCATATAGATTGATTTTAGAGTCACATGTCATTTTATACGTGCTTTGATTGGTGTAAAAAGTTGAAGTTATTTGTCAATGAACGGAATCTGAAAATAGACGTCGTTCTCATGTCGTCGCGTGCCGTTGTCATCAGGTGCTTTTCTTTAAATGAGGCACCTTTGTGGTTATTTAAATTTATTTCCGATTATTTGCCTTATTTTGAAAAAAAAAATATATATTTTACAATATCATAGCAAAAAAAGTTTTAATTAATTTATTAAGATTGATCGAAACTATTTGTTCGGTTCATCCGAAATAACCTCAATCAGGTTATACACACCCTTGCAACGCGGGTTACACGGTGTGTACAACCTGATTGATGTTATTTCTTCATGAACAGAACACAAATTGCGATCATTCCTTAATTATGAAATTCGAGAGTTTCGTTTAGTCTTGATTGCAATAAAAACGTATATATCTAAATTAGTGCGCACGACGCGTTTCTGGAAGAACCTTCATCAGGTACGCTCAAAATCAAAAAGATTAGAAAGTCAAATAATATGAAAGTCTTTGTGATGTGGAAAAGAAATCCACAAGGCATAAACAGAATACGATAGGATATCCAAAACCTGTTAAAATCACCCATGAAAGTACAATGTAACTCTCTTTTACTGTTAATTTGATATATTCAAGAACATCTTTACAAATTTCATGGGTTGTTTAATGATTGTCAAAACATTTACAAAGAAAACGACAAACAGCGAGTAGAATTGTGAAAAGATAAAGACTCACATAAACATGTGTAGTATCAGGTTGAACATAGGTGGGAATCGAGAAACTTGTTATTGTTGAGCCCATTTCATCATCGACCATGTGACATTAACTTTCTTAAATGGATAATTCGTACCCTCATTGCAACTAATTTTGAAGTTTTGGAATCTCTGAAGTATTGATTTCTGCAAAACGCTTAGATGCATCATCAACGAAATATGAAAGAATTTATATTCCTACTTCCTCAGAAAAACAATCGCATTTAAAAGATTCCATAGACTAATGTTTTAGACATTATAAGTTGAAAACACGCGGCTAATCAATATGACATCTGAACATTTATCAAAGAAAAACAAAATACCATTCTATCACAATTAAGGTATACAGTGGGTGTGACATAATTTTTTTCAGAAACGGTAACGTATTCCTTCCTGTACGCATGCGTATTATTATTTGTCTTAAGTAGCCATCTTATATCTTTTAGTATAACAGACACATTGTATTAGTTTCATTACTGACTTGACCTAGATGAGCAGCTCTAATAGGATTAATGTTGTTCGGATTGGCAGAACACGTACTGATAGATGAGGCTTAACATCTAGATCAATTAGGACATTTATTTTCTCTCAATATCTAGACAAAGACCGACATATGAACTACATTACCTTTAATCAAAGATTTACTTCTGTATTATTAATAGACAAAGTTAATGAAGTGGGGAAAATATCATCATAGACTGAAGGAAGAAACAAGATGTCAACATATATGAAAATGCAGGCATGTGCTTTACTGATATTAGTAAGTGCTAAAATTCTCTATGGGCTTTCGTGATCTTATGGTAGTTGGATTTCCCACTACCTATGCAATCAATGCCTATCATTACTAAAGAGTTCGAACCCCGTTCATGGCGAGGTGTACTCGATATAGCATTATGTGATAAAGTTTGTCAGTGACTTGCGACAGGTCGGTGGTTTTCTCCGAGTACTCCGGTTTCCTCCAACTTTAAAACTGACGTCCACGATATAACTGAACTAGTGTTGAAAGTGGCGTCAAACACGATAAACCAAACCATCAATTCGTGTTCATTGACAATGTCTGATCTTTCTGTAATTTGGTTTCATGTTTATATTGATAGTTAAATCATTGAATTGTCTTTTTACACCACGGCTCATTCAGAATATCATCGCTGATGCAAATTACAACAGCTATGAGTTAATATGTAATGGGAACTGAAAAAGCGCATCGGTGGTGTAATGGATAGCGTGCTCGCCTTGAGTGAGGCAGGTCGAGGGTTCGAGCCCCGGTCAGGTCAAATCAAGTGTATTTTGATGCTTCTCAGTTAAGCACGCAGCGTTAAGAAAAAAATAACAAAGACTGATTGGCTCGGAATCAGGGTAATGTGACCGAGTGGATCGACATGTCTACCCGCGGAGTGTTGTTTCAGTGAGCTATGAAAATCCAGCAAAGCAGATATCATTAAAATTTCATTGAGTATAACTTGTTCTCAACATGATATAGCTAAGAAAAATACTCCTTTGGCGTTAAACAACAATCAGTGTCTCACTCAACAATCTGTGTCTCAAACAACAATCTGTGTCTCAAACAACAATCTGTGTCTCAAACAACAATCTGTGTCTCAAACAACAATCAGTGTCTCAAACAACAATCTGTGTCTCAAACAACAATCTGTGTCTCAAACAACAATCTGTGTCTCACTCAACAATCTGTGTCTCAAACAACAATCAGTGTCTCAAACAACAATCAGTGTCTCACTCAACATTCTGTGTCTCAAACAACAATCTGTGTCTCACTCAACAATCTGTGTCTCAAACAACAATCAGTGTCTCAAACAACAATCAGTGTCTCACTCAACAATCTGTGTCTCAAACAACAATCTGTGTCTCAAACAACAATCTGTGTCTCACTCAACAATCTGTGTCTCAAACAACAATCTGTAACAACAATCTGTGTCTCAAACAACAATCTGTGTCTCACTCAACAATCTGTGTCTCAAACAACAATCTGTGTCTCACTCACTCCATATAGACAAAACATGTTCTTATTTTTATAATACTTAATAGAGATAATATAACAATTCATAAGTAGATTACAACTTTTATCATTGGTAAAATGCCGTGTAATGGATAGCGTGGTCGCCTCGAGTGTGGTAGAACAAGGGTTCGAGTCCCGGTCAGATCAAATCAAATAGTATGGCATTTGTTGCTTCTCAGCAAAGAACGCAACATTAAGGAGAAATAACAAAGACTGATTGGCTCGGAATCATGGTAATGTGGCCGCGTAAAGCGACATGTCTATCCGCGGAATGTTGTTTCAGTCAGCTGTGAAAATCCAACAAAGCGTTTGTGTCTAGTACAAAGTTGACTTCATTATCATTATACCCCGCTCCATCGTAGGAGGGGTATACTGTTTTACAAATATCCGTCATTCCGTCTGTCTGTATGTCTGTCTGTCCTTCCGTCAGTCCCAAGATATTTTTCGTCACATTTTTCTCAGCAGCTATTGATGGCAAAAATCTGATATTTAGTCACAAGCTTCATATAGGTATGCCATATTGTGGGAAGCGTTGTTTGATCCGTCAGATTCCTACTTCCTGTTTGCCGACTTAGTTGGTTTTTATACACATTGAACATATATGCGGGGGTATCATAAGTGAGCATTAGCTCACAGTTCATCTTGTTACATCGAATATAATATGTTCTCACCATGATATGGCTGAAAAATTGCTCCTTTGGCGTTTAACAACAGTCACTGGCGCGCTCACTCACTCCATATAGACAAAACATGTTCTTATTTTTATAATACCTAATGGAGATAATATAACAATTCATAAGTAGATTACAACTTTTATCACTGGTAAAATGTCAAACCCTCATCACTTCTCCTAATACATCTTATTTTATTAATCAGATTTTCTATATTTAGGTTGAACAACAGATGCAAATGCGTCCATTTATAAATAGAGCGCCATTATATCATATCTCAAATGCACTTATGTGGAAATAAAGCGTCACTAAGTACGAGATTTAAATCGCAGTTAATTGTCAATTTCAATTGTGTCAATCACTTTTGTTCTATTTTTGGATGAGAATCTCGTATAAGCGGGATGCGTTAAATCTTACAAGAATGTGTGTTTAATGGATCACTAAATCTCTAATTTAATTTCCTTCAGAAATACAGGTTAATTTATTTCATTTTCTGTGACATGAAATATAACACTTCGTATTTCTTAGAAAAAATAAACTTCTACCAGAGTTACGAATGGCATTATTTTAGCTACATGTATGTAGAATACAGAGATATGCCGAATACATATACTTTATTGCATTTCAAGAATTTACATAATGATTTTTTATCCTCCATATTACGATCCATGGACATTGATGGCCGAGTGCTTAATGCTGATTTCTACCCGGAAATCATCCACCCGCTGATGTTGGTTTCTACATTCATGCACACCTTCCATCTTAATGTCTCCATACACCCGTTGGTGAGTTCTGGTAGTCACGATATAGCTGAATTTTTTAAAGTCATGAAAAACATCAATGGCTCATTCTAACGCAACCGTCTTGGGACCAGCAAAACAGATTAAAAAGCTACATTGTAATTTAATCCAGTATTTGTGATTTTGTATATCTTTCACCTTAATGTATTTTTGCGTCTTGGATGGTATCGTGTAATTGGTTTTGACTATCAGTACCATAAATGCAGACAGATTTATACATTATCAAGACCGTGAATGACAAAAAATAAAACCATATAATCTACAAGAACTCCGCCAACTGTAAAAATGATAATGCCTAAAATACATTTTTAGTTGAATTGAATGAATATCATTTTTAAAGCGTTTTTATTGAGTCTGGAAAAACAACACAAAGGCATACAACGAAATTGTTAATGTGTTGAAAGAACATGCAATACATTTTAAAATACAATTGTATCAGAATAATTCGATTTATAGTGAAAAGTGTAAGATTCAATTTATGTAACCTTTAAAAAACGGTGAAATTGTCTCAACTATAAAAAAAAACATAATGGATACAATGAGAATCGTTACAGAGCCATGCATATGTATATACAAAATCCATGTGGATCAACTGGATACAACATGAAGCAAATATATATCATGCTGCAATTGTTATATTGTTACTGCATACTTATTGCTTGATACATACAACATTAATGTCTCGACTCTGTCTCTCTACCTGTGTTGTTTTCCCACGTGACGTTGGCCACATATTGTTGCTTGTATCATGCAGTAGATAAAGTATCTGTTACACAATAGCAACCTTGTCTCAACCTATTCCTTTGAAATACTATGCTATTACAGCCGAGAAATTTTGGTGTTTGTAATTTCCACATAGTTCATAATTGTCATTGCAAATTAGATGCATCTTTATGTCTGCGAAGTGAAGACGAATCACATTGAAAATTGTATCCAATGATGTATTTGTCACGCCTAGATATAGCTGAAATATTGCTTAAGTTGGCATTAATCATCAATCAATCAACCAGTCAACTGCAATCTTGAAGCAGTGGTTCATGGATTCACAATTATTGTTTGTCCAGAGTCTGTTATTCTCGCGTCTACGATGAGATTGGCCAACATAGTCGAATAATCGATAATTAAGTCAAAGTAATTTGGAAAACATAGAAAGGCACTGGACAGTTCACTAGTAACATAATGTATCTTTCCATATTAATACCTGTTCTAACATCCTCGTTCATAAACCTAAGCTGGCAAAGTTATTAGTCTTTTTATGTCTAAACCTGATCCTCGACCACCATAATATTAGCTTAATCAAGGGTTAGAGATTTGTAAGCAACTGTTATCAATTGCAGAAACTATATAATGTATAAATCCTAATTAACCCTGGCAGCTATACAGTACATATATAAATATGCCATTTGACAGATTAGTCTTGAATAATTAAAAGCTAATAATTGTACTACAGGAATGAACAACAATAACAATAGAAATATAGTGGAGCGAGAACCCCCTTACCCTTCCGGAGCACCTGACTTCACCTCTTCCATTTTTTGGTGGGGTTCGTGTTACTCGATCATTAGTTTTATGTGTATGTTTTGTAGATCGTTGTGTGTCCTTTTGTCCTATTTCCCTTGGAAATTGTGTTGTCTGTCCTTCGATTTACAGATTCTGATTACACATTTAGTATCTTCAAACTCTTCATATAAATGCATCGTAAAACGTTTTACAATTAACCAAAAACATGACAACATTAGTATGTAAATGTTCCATCATTTAGTTATGCTGCTATGACTTTTTTGCTCCATACCTGATGAAGGTTATTTCAAAAACGCGTCATGTGCAAGTAATTATATCTACGTATGTTTGTAGGTGGGTTCATATCTTAATAATTACATTACTTCCGTTTTTCATTGAAATGTTACAAATATGATTGGTTATGAAGTGGTCATATGATTATAAAAGAGATGTTTCATATCCCAATGAAACTCAAACCCGAACTTGCACGTGCCTCCATAACGACGTCAGATGTAAACAATCAATGGCGTAGTAATTTCCAACAGCAAATAATCTAACACAAATAAAATTCACAACGAAAAATTCAACTATATTAAATTTTGGTGTGATTTAAATATAATTATAAGAATTGAATGCATTCGTTTGAAGTTTCATTGGGGTAGGAAAGCGTTGATCGAAACACATGTTCAACATGAAGCGCTATTGAAAATGTACTTCAGTCAACGCTTTCATACCCCCAATGAAACTTCAAAAGAATGCATTCAGTTCTTAATTAACGTTATTTGTGTTTGTTTGCATAAAGTGGTGTGTTTTTGTTAGGATATTCCATATTATCTATTCCATATTCTCTAACATTCAACTTGTGTGTTGTTTATACATTTGTGTATTTAGAATCTTTGTTGTTTTTTCTATCAATATATGAATACAGTTGTTTCATGTCACCCATCGATATAAAACTCTAACTCAACGTGTTGATCCAGTATAAAACAGTAATCGTCATCATCGCATCTAAACGTAGCATGATCTGGCTATGTAATAACCAAAATATTGTTCACTTGGCACTAAGCAACAAGCACTCACTCAATCAACCACTTGTAAGTACAGGTCACAGGTACAATGTACTCCCCACTTTTATTTGAGTGGCTTATGTTGGTATTTGACAGCAGAATAACCTTTTTAAACTCAAGACATACATAAATTGAAAAATGGAAATAGGACAAAACTATTATAGATGACTATTGTTCAACATGAAATTGTAGATTATTCTGTCTGTGTTAGCTTAACCCCCACGTCTATTAGAATGTACTTCATCTTAAAATATACATTTGTCTCCATTGTATTCTTGTATTCACCTAATTGCACTGACATGGTATTTTCGTAACAATTGCAAAAAACTAGAAATAAACCAGTAAAACGTACAAATTACGTAACGACAATGAATTCTAATAGCTTGAAGAAATATATTGGTACATATGTTGTATACTACTTTACATTTATCATCCATATTATTTACATTAGACAAAGGTCTGGAATAACTTTCGCATTAGTATATCCCTTGGTGAACTCTGCGCTAATTGGTCTTCAAATTACAAAGTAACTATATAGTGAGTACAGGTACTTTTATTAACATTTTATTTTGTACCCTTGTAGTAGATTTATTTCTTTTGGGGTTAGTGACTGATTGTTGTTTAACGCCAATTCAGCAATTTTTTAGCTCTATGAAATGATGATGATGAAGTCCGCTTTGTACTAGTCCAACATGCTGGATATGCATAGTGCTCGCTTACTGAAACAACAGTCCGGGGGTATACATGTCGCTCCACTCGGACACATTATTCTGATTGCAAGCCAACGAGTCTTTGCTCTTTCTCCTTAATGTTGAGTGCTTAGCGGAGAAGCAACAAAATAGCAATTGCATAGTCTTTTGTTTGACCCGACCTGGTTTCGAACCCACGATTTATCACACTCGAGGCAAGCACGTTAACCATTACGCCACCGATGCAGTTATATTTCTTTTGGAATTCTTTACATTCACAATACATTTAAAGTCTCTCTTATTAAAGTACAAATATAATTGATTGGTCGTGTATAATTATCGCTGTATATACCATGAGATGATTACTCGCTTGTGCAGAAAAGGTAATATGAACTGTTGTAATTTGTTCATAAGCCTATGACATTGCCACCTTTTACCAACTCGATTTATTGTGTTTAAGCTATCGTGATGAATATAGATTGGCTACCGTTCACTTGCCGTGAAACAGACATCAATAAATATATTGTGGTCAGAATTCTGGTGATCATTTGGATTAATCGCCTTTTTCAACGCTCTTCATGTCGTAATTTGTTTAATTTCATCATACATATATCTAACAAACCATTTCAGTAAATAAGCACTGACTAATTGGTAGGTGATACCCGCGGGGATTAATGGTCCACCACCAGAGGTACCGTTCCAGTGATAGTATAAAAAAAAAACACACATAAACCTAACTTAGTGGAAAATCCGCGTTTCTGGAATAATTTAGGTATCAGTTTCTCTAATGAAATATTGTTTTCCTCGTCTACTGTTCGAAATGCAAAAATGTTTGATGTACTGTATTGTCTGATTATTTCCGAAATAAATATTGTTTAAATTAAATGCAAAAATATTACAATTTACTCAAATTTTGTCAGAAGCTTTGATATGGTAAAACCACACACATATTAAGCTGGCTCTACGAATTTTCGAAGATACCAAAAGGGGGTCATGTGAAGCAGTAATTCTACGGACAAACAACAATATACATTACACTACACATGAAGCTAAAGATTGAGCAACACGAACCCCACTAAAAACCGTGGCTGATCTCAGGTGCTCTGGAAGGGTAAGCAGTTCCTGATCCACTAGTGACACCCGTAGTCTTGCTTTGAGATGACATAAGCGCCATCTGATATGGAAAGAGTGTTAGACACCAGAATGCGTAAATAACATTTATAAAACATTACCTGAATTCCTGGCAAAGCAAGTAGGATTAAAGACGACCCGAACATCGTTAAGGTCTTATGTCAAAATATTAGAAGCTTGGGATGGCCAATTTGAAGAATGAGTTACAAATGATGCAGCGTGTTGCGTGTAATGATATTGTTTTATTGGATATATTTAGTTCTTAAATATCGTTATTTATTTTAACTGAAGTCAATCTCCCTAGGTCACAGGTAACCAGTGCCAATTTTCCCTATCCTATGAAATAAAAAAAAAATTATTTGTAATTATAAAAAGAATTGTGTTATATGTAAAATAAAAGAAAAAAATAAAAGGATAAAAGATATTATTTAGAACTTATGTTTTCCATTTCTATTTTAGTATATAAATTCATTTCTTTTAAAAACAATTAAAATTATATCGCCTGCGACATTTGTTAAATAAATCATATAAATGAACATCTACGCAGCCGATTAAAACATGTTTAAGTGAATAATTCAAGTCGTGAAAATTACTTGTTCAGACTTGAATAAACTCATTTTATAATACCTAAAAAAAACCTGTTAAGTGTCCCCTCTATCCAGCAACAATGACAAACGATTACCTCATTAACTGATTATGTTTTCGGTTTAGGTTTTATGACGCCACTTTCTACACTATTACAGTTATATCATGGCGGTCAGTTTTATTGGTGGAGGAAACCGGAGTACCCTGAGAAAACCACCGACCTGTCTAAAGTAACTGACAAACTTTATCACATAAAGTTGTATCGAGTACACCTCGCCATGAACGGGGCTCAAACTCACAACTTTAGTGGTGATAGCCATTGATTGCACAGATAGTTGTAAATCCAACTACCGCCCGATCACGGCTCTTTAACTGATTCTGTAAATCTCTATTTTACACAAATAATTGTCTATATGGTGTTCCCATTGATGGATACAATGATGGAATCAATATACAAAAAGTCTCGACAAACCATTCCTAGGTTTTATAGATGTCTAGTACTAATGTAGATCAAGCGATCTAATATCAGCTTATAATCTTTTTTTGTTTCACCATTCGTCAGTTAATGCCAAAGATCCATTGTCTATTAAGGAGTGTAGGATATACTTTTCATTATCTACACAATTATTCTGGTCTATGTATGTCGTAACAAGGCAAATATCAAATTATCGCCTTGTCAGTACTTTTTTTCTTATATAACCATGGTATTATAATCTCCATTGAGCGAAACTAAGTCAAAGATCTATCATTGTAATATACATTATAATCAGGAGAGCTAAATGTCAATTTGAATAACATAATTACTTCAGCATAAGTAAATAATCCGTGATCTTTACATTTGGTCCTACTGATCGTTAATTTTTGAAATACTAAAAGTTTAAGATTGCTTAGTTTTAAATAAACGCCATAGAAATCGGCAACACAGGGACACAAAAGAACGGAGAAAAACAAAACAAAAATACAACACAATATGTGCTGGACTCCACTATACACACAAAAAAAACCCACTAATAACGTAAATAAGACATGTGTCCTCCTTAATTGGAGGTTGTTATATGGTATGTAAATGTGGAAAGCACTTGCATGACCACATCATTTCACTAAGAGGGGATGTTTGGGTCCATAGGACCAATTTAACCCTGATGCTATTTATTGAAATGCCCCTTGTACCAACCAAGCGGTAATGTATCTGTATGTTAGGGTATATCGAGTTTACCTCTTTCTACTTTTTCTGCTATTGAATTTTTAATATATAATATGGTCTCTAGATATCTTGTTTTAGACAGAGGACAAATATGATACTAACAAAAAGTTCTCTGAAACTGGCATTTCTTTCCTTATTTTGCAAGACTCCTAGTACTTGTGGTACAAATCACAAGGAACAAGCGATCTTGACCAAACCTATTGGTTATAGTACTCTTACGAATTGTTATTTCTTTACAAATGATTAGAGATCGGAATGTATTCATATTCCGTTTAATTGCAATTATTCAGCAAAACGTGCTTTAATTTTCCAAGTAGTTGTTACTATGTTCGGCAAACATTCTACAAAGTTATCGCATTTGCACTTATGACATTGAATATAAGAAAACGAAGGTTACAAGTTCAAAGACCTTTGTCGTCCGGAAATTTACTTCAGGTTCCTTTTTTTCAATGGATTACCTCTGGTGGTTTTACGTATCGGCATTTAACAGTTATTTCTCATAATGATAGTAACAATAAAAACACCGTGGACAGTTCTGGCAAATGTTAGAAGTCAGTAACCGGTTGCTGACAATGCTACGATTGTGTTGAGAAGAGCTTTCCCTTGCAGCGGAAACATGTAACTATTGTATTAACATCAACTATTCCTTACCACGGAAATACGAGTTTTCAAATAGACTGTTAATGCGTATCAAATAATTAATTTATTGAATTTTTTTGTATATAGCTCTTAGCAACGGTGGCAATCGAAACCTTGGACTGGTCGGTGGTTTTCTCCGGGTCATTCGGTGTCATATAACTTAAATATTGTTGAAAGTGGCATTAAGCACCAACAAACCATGGAATGACTTGTACAAATTGTCGTAATAAATAATAGATAATTTGGTTTGACTGTATTTGTATTTTTTGTAAAAGAAGAATCAAATAATTATGTCACTGCGGGATCGTTTTGCATTTGACATTTGTAACATTAAATATTATTTCTGTAACCTATTATCGTAAACTTACAAATCTGACCCTGATAGCTCAACATTAACTCTGAGGGATTTAGCATTGAATTAATAGCTATGCAACACAGTATTTGGACATTATTAAATTATTCCAATAAAACATTTCATCGCGTCATTAAATGCTGACAGAAGTAGTACATTTGGATCATTAACACCATCAAATGAAAAGTTCATGCTGCTTGTAAAATTAGTTTTATCCAATATTACGTAAATGTGTCTACTTCCTCATTGTTAATGGTTTGCTACCACTGTGATCTAGTTAGTATTATTTAGAACACATGCATTTAAATGTTAAGCTTATTAGATCAATGAACTATACCACGCGCCTATCTCCTTTATTTAGTAATTATTTGGGTCAATCGAGTATGACATAGTAGCATTTTGTGTACTGCATGTTGTTGTGCACGTGAGCTCACTCCTATTTTCGTGAGGTTCGTGTTGCTTACTTTGTACATTAATTTATGTTCATTGTTTGTCTTTATTCTTTTGACCACTGTATTGTCTGTCCCTTTGGCTGCTACATTGACTGTCCGTCTTTTTGTCACCGTGTGGCCTGTTCTTCTGTTGGCCACTGTGTTGTTCTGTCTTTTATTTGGCCAATGTATTGTCATCTTCTTTTGGCCACCCTATTGTCTCCTTCTTTAGACCACTATATTGTGTGTCCTTCGATAAACGGCCTCTGTTTACCCTTTTTGCCATCTTCAATTTTTTTAATTAAATTTTAACATGTGACTTTGCTAACAATTACATTTGTGGTTCACATATTCCTCTCCGAAATGAAGCTGGCCGAATTTCTGACGAATGAAAATGTAAACCAGAGTGGAATTGTTTCAATTCAAATTATTTACCGTCAATGAATTTCGTCTCACACTAATCGGCCGAAATTCATTGACGATAAATAATTTGAATTGAGACAATTCCACACTCTGGTTTGCATTTTCATTCGTCAGAAATTCGGTCAGCCTGATTTAGTTTTATCAAATATTACGTAAATATGTCTACACCCTCATTGTTAATGGTTCGTTACCACTCTGATCGATTTAATATTAGATATAAAAAAAGGTCAATGACGGTCAAAAGATGTGTATTTGAAAAGGACCGTTGTTGATTTTTTTTTTAAATCTAATACACATTAGAGAAATTGAAGGGGCAACCAATAATGAACAATCTAGAGGTAACCAATAATGAACAATCTAGATGCAACCAATAATGAACAATCTAGAGGCAGCCATAATGAACAATCTAGAGACAACCAATAATGAACAATTTAGAGGCAGCCAATAATGAACAATCTAGAGGCAACCAATAATGAACAATCTAGAGGCAGCCATAATGAACAATCTAGAAGCAACCAATAATGAACAATCTAGAGGCAGCCAATAATGAACAATCTAGAGACAACCAATAATGAACAATCTAGAGGCAACCAATAATGAACAATCTAGAGGCAACTAATAATGAACAATCTAGAAGCAACCAATAATGAACAATCTAGAGGCAGTCAATAATGAACAATATAGAGACAACCAATAATGAACAATCTAGAGGCAGCCATAATGAACAATCTAGAGACAACCAATAATGAACAATTTAGAGGCAGCCATAATGAACAATCTAGAGGCAACCAATAATGAACAATCTAGAGGCAGCCATAATGAACAATCTAGAAGCAACCAATAATGAACAATCTAGAGGCAGCCAATAATGAACAATCTAGAGGCAACCAATAATGAACAATCTAGAGGCAACTAATAATGAACAATCTAGAGGCAACTAATAATGAACAATCTAGAAGCAACCAATAATGAACAATCTAGAGGCAGTCAATAATGAACAATATAGAGACAACCAATAATGAACAATCTAGAGGCAACCAATAATAAACAATCTAGAGACACTGATAACATTGGGCATACAAGATACAGGATAAAGCCAAGCAACGCACAGAAACACAACACAGAAAAATAAAAAGATGAACAACACGGACCCCACCAAAACTCAAGAAACCAGAAGGGGCAACCAATAATGAACAATCTAGAGACAGCCAATAATGAACAATCTAGAGACAGCCAATAATGAACAATCTAGAGACAGCCAATAATGAACAATCTAGAGACAACCAATAATGAACAATCTAGAGGCAGCCGATAATGAACAATCTAGAGGCAGCTAATAATGAACAATATAGAGACAACCAATAATGAACAATCTAGAGGCAACCAATAATGAACAATCTAGAGGCAACCAGTAATAAACAAGAGACACTGATAACATTGGGCATACAAGATACAGGATAAAGCCAAGCAGCGCACAGAAACACAACACAGAAAAATAAAAAGATGAACAACACGGACCCCACCAAAACTCAAGAAACCAGAAGGGGCAACCAATAATGAACAATCTAGAGACAGCCAATAATGAACAATCTAGAGACAACCAATAATGAACAATCTAGAGACAGC
>MJUT01010549.1:168473-181321 GCA_002080005.1 Gigantidas platifrons | reverse complement strand
ATGAACAATCTAGAGACAGCCAATAATGAACAATCTAGAGACAGCCAATAATGAACAATCTAGAGACAGCCAATAATGAACAATCTAGAGACAGCCAATAATGAACAATCTAGAGACACTGTCAACATTGGGAAACAAGATATAGGACAAAGACAAACAAAACACAAAAAACTAAAGATATCAGCAACAAAACATGAGGTGTGAACTCAAGTGTTCGCGAAAGTAATTCCTGTCTCTTGTAAGACACCAGCCATGTTATCCATATAATCTATGCGGTTTACAGAAAAATAAATACGATATCTTATATTATCGTATGCCCTTAAGGTTTAGCAAATATTTCACAGTTGGCTTAGTATCTGGTGACAGAAAATGTGAGCCCATGGGTGCAATTTTCACGAACCAATATTTCAGTTTATCTATTTTACAAATTAATTCGGTATACACTTTTGTATAATTTACATGCAGTTTTCTGCTGTCTTTGATAGTGAACAGATTTATATTCCAACACACTCCTATTTTGTTATTTCATTTGTATGGTAGATCTACTTTTTAGTGTCACTTTAATTTGATCATTATTCAGTGGTGTGGAAATCACTACACTAAAACCAGATCAGTAAAAAGAGTTTGAATATACCAAAGGATAATCATAATCCGTATATTGAAAAGAACAGACAACACAATGGTCAAAAGAAAAAGTACAAAAGGACAAAGAACGATCTACAAAACATACACATAAAACTAAAGACGGAGTAGCCCGAACTTCACTAAAAACCGGTGATGAACTCAGGTGCTCCGGGAGGGTAAGTAGCTTCACTAAGTACATGCACCGTTAGCTCGATAGCAAATTGGCTGACAGTATATAACAATCTTTGGGCAAGGAAACCGAAAAACGAAGCACATTTCAGACAAATTTAATTATTTAAAAATGTAAATAACAAATTTACCCGTTTCTTGTTAAATGGAGAAATTGATAAATGAATCGACCCTGGGAATTTAGTGCTATGAATAAAATACTACTGTCGAGACGGCTCCAAAATTAAATTAAAAAAATTAGCAAAATCGATACCCCAACACACATACACATTCGTTTTATTGCTTACACACACAAAGTCCGGAACTTGTCTATTTTTATAAATATTTTGCTGTATGTGCATGATCGTATGTGGAAAAGTACACGCGTACCTAAGACCAAAAGTGCACTAATTCTATTTAAACTATTATAATATTAAGCCCTTGCAGGAATTATTACATAATGTCATCCAACCAAAATAGTAAACACATTTAAAATCATTACATTAAGTAACAAGAATAGACATAGTTAATTTTATAACTCCTTAAATTGAGAAGGTCGCAATAAAAATATAGATGTCATATTTAATGTACGCGACGCCTTTCCGGGAAAACGTTTATCACATAGGCTCATAAACATAAGATTGGAAAGTCAAGTAATTTAACAAATTTTGGGGGCAAGTAACCCAAAGGGCCTCCTAAACGGGAGAGCCAAAATCGGCTAAGGTCACCTATGACTGAGGAGGAGAACCTTCGTTTTATTCACGTTTTCATTTTTTGAAATACAATGTATTATAAAGCTGAATCATTTGTTATTTGAGCCTTTTCAACGTTTGCCCTGACAATTAATACAATTTAATTACAACAAATTAAATTCATTTATTTAATTTATATGAGGGCAATTTTTTATATATGTTTTAATATGTTTAAATTGTTATAAGCGGTATTGTATTGGTTGATTGAACCGCTTGATTGTCGTAAGCGGTCATACTTGGTATTTAATCGAGTGCACCGGATTGAACGTCCTCAGATTGGATAATGACCTTACTGTGGTGGACATTTAAATTTCTCACCCTCCCTTCCCCTTAATTAAAAACCTATACTGCTCTTTGTTATATATTTTTCAGAACATCGTCATGGCTTTAGAAATTGTCTGCAATGGCTGTAGTTGAACACCTGATGGATGGCGGATTTGACATATTTACCGCTATGGATCACCCAGCGGTTTACCTCTATTGGACCACCCAATAGTTTACTGTCATCAATTTTGTTGATGATCAATTGATTGAACATTGAACATTGAACTGAAATGATTTATTTATTGAATTTGATTGAATGTATTATATTCTTATATTTATAAAGCCATGACAAATAACAGCCAATACAACAACTACTTGTGTTTTATCTTATTAAGTGATAAAGTGATAACTTGACGGGCATTATCTACAGGAAACTTTTCACAATTTTACTAATTGGTAGTTTTGTTCAATTCTTGTCAAGGAAGTTCTAGTGTTTACAAGGTCTCAATTTCTTGTTTTGGGAATATATAATTTAATAATTACATTTTGTTTATTTCTAAGGGGTCGTGTAGGTGTCTTAAGTTGATATAATTTAATATGAAATTTGTTCACGCGACGATATAGCTGAAATACTACTAAAGTTGGCGTTAAACACCAATCAACGAACATATTTTCCATTTTTCATTACCAGTAGGATTAGCCACGAAGTCTTGTCTAGCTACAGTGCGGTCGCAGCCATGACGGACCTTCTTGGAATAGTAAGCATCCATGTGAATTAGGTATCTACCAAATACTCCAGCGGTGTTCCTGCTGCCTAATATTTAATGCTTATTGTGTTGTTGACCATTGTTTAGCCTTGTTGTCCATTTCCGTTGACCATTGTATTGTGTGACCTTCCTCGATTAACGACTTTATTTTCTCAGTTTTGCATCGTCAAACTTTTCCTATGATATTGTTGTACAAGGTATTCAGCATTTAGCTATCAAAATATTTAATACTTGTAATATTCAATGTAAGACATCATGCAGCAGCCCCTCAAACAATCGTTTTGGGAATGACGATTATTGGCCTATTGCAAGCAGCGATGCAGGCATATTCCTGTATTACTTGTAACAATCAAAGCAACTTGTTATAGAACCACTTTGTTTTATCCTAAACGTGTTATCAACTTCCTACAGGACAATAACAGAACCACCTTGTTTTATCCTAAGCGTGTTATCAACTTGTTATAGGACAATAACAGTACCACCTTGTTTTACCCTAAACGTGTTATCAACATGTTATAGGACAATAACAGTATCACCTTGTTTTATCCTAAACGTGTTATTAACGTGTTATAGGACAATAACAGTACCACCTTGTTTTATCCTAAACGTGTTATCAACTTGTTATATGACAATAACAGAACAACCTTGTTTTATCCTATACGTGTTATCAACTTGTTATAGGACAATAACAGAACTACCTTGTTTTATCCTAAACGTGTTATCAACTTGTTATAGGGCAATAACAGAACCACCTTGTTTCATCCTAAACGTGTTATCAACTTGTTATAGGACAATAACAGAACCACCTTGTTTTATCCTAAACGTGTTATCAACTTGTTATAGGACAATAACAGAACCACCTTGTTTTATCCTAAACGTGTTATCAACTTGTTATAGGGCAATAACAGAACCACCTTGTTTTATCCTAAACGTGTTATCAACTTGTTATAGGACAATAACAGAACCACCTTGTTTTATTCTAAGCATGTTATTAACTTGTTCGGATAATGTTTAGAGCTGTAATTCTTTACAATTGACATAAAGCAATCAATCATGGATGTCCGTTTACTCCATCAACTGATGTATGATTTTCTGTCATTATTAAGTAATTTATATTGCTAGCTAACTTTATTTCATTAGATGATATCCGAGAATTATAGATCGTTACCTAATGAGAAATTGTAAACCTCACCTCTCTTAACTCTTTTGTACTCAAGATATATTTCTCGTTTAACATATGTTTAACTTGTCATAAAGCAACTTTACATATTCATGAATTGGTTTGGAAATGAAATAAAACGTAGATATCAAATTTAATGCGCACAACGTGTTTCTGGAATAACCTTCATCAGGTACGTTACTGTAATAACCTTCATCAGGTACGTTACTGGAATAACCTTCATCAGGTACGTTACCTGAATAACCTTCATCAGGTACGCTCAATATCGAAAGATTGGAAAACTAGTTAACAGACTCAATTAAACAATGAAGATACCAAAAATGGGTTATCAGAAGTCGTAAAACGTAGGACAGACAATACAATGACCAGAGGAAAAGGGACAAAGGTACACACACTGATCTAGAAAACACTAGACAGAAAATTAAAGATCGAGCAACACGAACATCACTAAAATATGGGAGGTAACCATGTACTCCGAACGGGAAAGTAGTTTCTGATCCACTAGTGGAACCAGTCGTATTACTCTTGTCACAAATCCCTTGATAAGTTTTGAATGAGGAATGGACCGCATTGTATTCACTACAACGGAATATATCCGTGGTCTTTTGTGACATAGATATTTCGTAATGATTAACCAAGTCATGATGACGACAGTAAAACTTTCGTTGGAAACTTCACCTCAACCAATAGGAACTCTTGTTTCGGTAGCTTCAATTTAACCAATAGGAACTATTGTTGCAGTAGCTTCGTTGCTATCAACAACCCTCGATTAATGAAATCATGATAGGAAGCATAATAGGAACATGACTTTGTCGAATTCCAAAGGCGCTGTCGTGGTCGTATAGTAGTTAGATTTATAACTACCTGTGCAATCAGTACCTATCACCACTAAAGTTGTGAGTTCGATTCACACTCAGGCGAGGTGTACCCGACAAAACATTATGTACTAAAGTGTGTCAGTCATTTCCGGCAGGTCGTTGGTTTTCTCTGGGTACTCTGGTTTCCTCCACCAAAAAACACTGACTGCCACGATATAACTGAAATATTGTTGAAAATGGCGATAAGCACCAGAAACCTTACCCTCGAATTAAAAAAAACCAAAGCTTTACAAATAGTCACGACCTGATAAACAAAGTGCAGGCCGATATTCGGAAGATCAATTGTGCTGAACGAAAAGCTTTCTGATAATAAAGGAAATCGTCAATATATTAAGAAACAATCCAACCAGTCTTGTTGTCTAATTTTTCTATTAGTAGTGAACCGACTGCACGTAGCATCACTGATGGGGTTTGACATAACACAATAATTGCATACAATGTATTATGTATAATATACATATAATTTTGTCCCTCTTCTGCCGTTCTAATTATAGTGCAATAACTAATATAAATATCTAGAACGTCTAGGGTGGTTAATTGAAAAGTAAGCAGTGCCCTCGCACAAACTTAGGATGCTGACTGAAGAGATCATTTTCATTAGCTAGTTTAACTGCAGATCTTTCTAAAACATAATTTGCATAATCAGAGTACAGATAGAGTAACCTAATTGTCACAATGAGATGATTGATATATGTACAAATATCTCTAGAACATCAAACGGTTTTCATTATTTATTTGATTTATTTTTGTTGCATGTCAAATGTGCAGTATTTTAGATAAATATATAACTGCCATGAGCAAGCTTAGGAATATGCAACTACGCAAATACGATGGGCGTATATCTCGATTGCTAAAACTAGCAGACGAGATTTGTTTTTAAATTGTGGGAAAATATTTCCTTTCAACACACCACTTCTGGAATGGAATGAGTCTAAATAATTATAAACTCGAGACATTCATTTAAGCAGTGGCATTGCAAAGATTAAATAACGTTTACTGACATAGTAAGCGACAAGTGGTCTGACCCAATCGGGTGCATTTAGCGATTTGTATGCATCATCACTGATGCGGTTTAGCATAACACGTTAATTGCATACAATGTATTATGTATTATATACAAATAAGTTTGTCCCTCTTCTGTCGTTTTAATTATAGTGCAATAACTAATATAAATATCTAGAACGTCTAGGGTGGTTAATTGAAAAGTAAGCAGTGGCCCCGCAACAAACTTAGGATGTTGACTGAAGAGATCATTTTCATTAGCTAGTTTAACTGCAGATCTTTCTTAAACATAATTTGCATAATCAGAGTACATATAGAGTAAATTGTCACAATGAGATGATGGATACATGTAACAAATATCTCTCAAATATCAAACGGGTTTCATTGTTTATTTGATTTATTATTCTTGAATGTCAAATGTGCAGATCTTGAGCTAAATATATTAGGTTTCTCTACATGAGAATATGCAAGTACGCAAAAGCTATGGGCGGATATCATGTTTGCCGCGATTAGCAGATGAGATTATAAAACTTGTGGCAAAATATTTCTTTAGAGCACGCCACATTTTGCCAATTAGTAAAGGAATTAACACATTCTTAATTATTTAATAAATTTGTTTTATTCTTTATGACTTAATATATTTTTGTATAAAAAAAAACAAATTACAATTCAAGTAGTTTTCGCTTCACATTTCCACAAACACATTTTACAAAGACCTGAGGTCTTTAAGCCAAAAACAAAACAAACAAAAGACAATGATAATGGATTTGATATCTACGTTTATACTGATATGAGTTATGTATATACACGTGCTTTTTTATGTTTAACCTCCTACGCCCCTGATATGTACCGTCCTTAAACGAGTTGTGTATTTTACAACATTCACCAAAGCCACATGATGCCTCTGTGGTTCGTTCTCAATTATTGCCGTTTTACCAAAGAACATAATGACAGACGGTAAAGGAGTGAGTGCAATTTTTCTGCCATATCGTGGAGAGAACACATTACTTTTCAATGAGATGATGATGAGGTCCATATTGCACTACACCATCACGCTTAGTTGGAATTTTTAAAATGCTAGCTCCCTGAAACAGTCTGTGGATAGATGTGACCCTGGACTCTGAAACTGTGTCTTGATTCCGATCTAACCAGTCTTTGCTCTTACTTCTTCATGCTGTGTGTTTAGCGGAGAAGCAGAGTCGTTGGTTTGACCCGAACGGGGCTCGAATACAATATCTACCGCACTCCAGGTGCGCACGATAACCATTACGCCACCGATGCAATGGAGGCGGTAAGGTTGATCGGGTATTTTATATATTTAATCAAACCTAAGAGGCAATCAAGAATGGACAATCCAGAGACACTGGTAACATTTGGTACACAAGACACAGAACGAAGTTTTCGTACGAAGACATTTCTATTTGCAAAAAAGCTGGTAGAAGCAATCCAATTCCAATAGTACACTAACTGTGGACAATATAAGCCCCAGGGATCCCATCAGAACAATGGTACGAAAACCAGACAGTGTAATATAGCTTAAAATGGGCTAGCTAATTGTATGTACTAGAAAATAACATATCACGCACATTACGTCCACAACTGTGTAAAATAAGGGTTTTCAGTACATTTATACATACCAATTTATTTCTTATATATTTATAACTCTATCTAATGTATAATTGTTTATTATACTAAATTTTGATTTACATTTGTGTAACTGATTCTTTAACATTGAAGTTTTAACTACTCTACGCTTTCTGACCAAGTATCATTTATGATTTGATTGTCATGTAAAAGGGAAGGTAGTGAATGATGTCATAAACACATGCCATGGAATGATAGATTGCCAATTAATTTAATTAGTAATCGGTTATTTGAGATATAGAATTACATTTTGTTGTGAAAGGTTGACATGTTTTTGATATTTAGAGTCGGCCATATCTTAAGATAGCAATCACTATCTATAATATTTCCGAAACGACATATTTGTTTCGCCTTCAAACAGATTTATCATCTAATTAATAGTTCTTCCGGGTTAATATAGAATTTGGAAACAAAGAAGTTATTATTAATTATACTTCAGATATAAGATTCAGAAATATCTCTGTGTACGAACAAGGAATTTGACCGAGATATTACAAGGTTTATGAAAATTTTAAAGATACCCAAAGGGTAATCAGAAGCCGTCAATCGCAAGACAGCCATTACAACGGCCAAAGAAATTATCACAGTGGGAAACATATGTAGTAAAGTGTAATAGTGTTTTGTATTGTAAACTTCAGTTTCTAGAATAAACCACTGAATAATGAACATAACTCACATCCTAAATAAGGGTAATAATAAAATTACCGAACTCTGAACAATCTTCCAAAGGGCGAAACAAAAATGTCGTTTCGGATTATAGATAGTGATTGCTATTTTAAGATATGGCCGACTCTAAATATCCAAAATATGTCAACCTTGCACAGCAAAATGTAATTCTATATTTCAAATGACCGATTACTAATTAAATTAATTGGCAATCTATCATTCCAAGGCATGTGTTTGTGACTTCATTCATTACCTTCCCTTTTACATGAAAATCAAAAACTAAATGATACATGGCAGAAATCCTATAATAGTTAAAACTTCAATGTTGAAGAATCAGTTATATCCAAATTTAGTATAATGAGTTGAGCGGTATTCTTTACTGTTGTAGGAAAAGCTACATGATGACATCTTTATAGTTTTGATTTCATTGGCTGTATATAAATTTATTTTCAAGATGTTGGGATATCAACAGGAAAAGGGTATTGATCATATGGTAATTGGATTTATATTTACATATGCCAATCACGACTAACGTTGTGAGCTCGAATCACGCTCAGGTGTGCTGTACTCGATACATTATTTGATCAAGTTTTTTAGTGACTTACGGCAGGTCGGTGGTTTTGTCCGGGTACTCCGGTATCCTCACCAATAGAACTGACTGCAACGATATAACTGAAATATTGTTAAATGTGATGTTAAACACCACAAGCCCTCCACAGGAAAATAAAATATGGGTTAAGACAACTTTCATCGGGTACATTGTCCGACAGTTTACTATGGTTTGAAGTGCTATGTCTAATTGAATGACCTGCTTACCTTATATTTGTATTATCCTAGAAAATAACATCTTAAAATTGAAAGTTGAAGGAGTGTAAAAAATAAACACTCCATCACGAGCAACAAGTCCACAGCTGAATAAAATAAGGGTATTCAGTACATATATGCATACCAATTTATTTCTTCTATTTTCATAGTCCTGTCTCTTGTATAATTGGTCAATATACCACATTGACTTTTTAACTCTAAAGTGTTAACTATTGTAGGCTTTCTGACCATGTATTATTTAGGTTTTGATTGTCTTGTACAAGGGACGGTATTGGATGGTGTCACAAACATGTGTCGTGCAATGAATGTATCACCGATTTATTTAATTAGTAATCGGTCATTTGAAATATAGAATTACACTCTGCTGTTTATGGTTGACACATTTTGAATATTTTGAGTCGGCTATATCTCAAAATAGCAATTTAAGATATATTACAATTCAGCGACGAAATATTTGTTTCGCCTTTAAAAAGATTTATCATGCGACTGATATGGAATTTCCAATTTGGTTTGACATGCAGAAAGAAAGCAGTTATTCTTGGTTATATCTCCGAAATATATCTTTGTGTGAGTAAAGAGTTTGACCGACATTTTACATCCATAACATTTTGTATGATACAATTGAAATTAATTGAAGAAAAGAATTGATGATAGCAAAGGGATAATCAGAAGCCGTAAATCGAAGAAGGGCAGTTAATACAATGGCCTAAAGAAAATACAAAAAGGCAAACAATTAATTATCAAGAACACACAACACGGAATAGATATCCAACTAAAAACCAGGGCAACCAATGTGTTCCGGAAGGGTAGAGAATTCCTGCTCCACTAGCAACACCCGACGTGTTACTGTTGATTAAAATCTGGTGGAAAGTCATGAAGTAGGAAAGCAATGGATTGTCACAACAACAAGGGAACATATCCGAGGTTATCTGTGTCAGAAGAAAGGAGCCACACGTTACGGAAGATCAGATTAACTGAGATATATGCAAGTGTTTCCAGACTCTTGCTACATTAATATTGACACTATAGAGAAATTGGAATGTAGCTTTGAATATGAATTTCTGCATGTGCATTCCTTATGAGTAGTCGTCGATGGTCATCTGACAGGCATCTATCCAACATATACAAGCTTCCTTATGACAATTAAAACATCCCTCCATAGGGTCATCTGATATTCGAGATGCTAGTATTTTGTATTGATATCATAGTTTGTTGGAGATTATAACATTGGTAATCTTATTTTCAAAACAATTTTGTCCAGAGAGATAGATACCACCTATTTCGGTTGTAATAGAACAAAATCTTATTTTTTGAAGTTGAAGACAAGAAATGAAATGCATCCAGTAACACATTAAGGTAATGATATTTCCAATTTCATGGCATTTTGATTTTCTGTTAAAACAAGTTAATGATAATGGAATGTCAATTTCACTGGTGAGTATCAATGTTACCGGAAGTCGACAATTCAAAAAGATTAAAGTCCATCATAGTTATGTCTATATGGTAAAATAAATATGTAAGAAAACAACATTGGCATTTCAAAGGTGGCATAAATGCGTGTATGTACCATGGTCCTGTATAGATACACAACGCCAATCGGAATTGATGGCCACAGCTTGTCTGGCAATATGCATGTGCAAGACGTAATATATATGTTATTTTATCACCCCATGGTATATGTAGCCAATGAAGAGGATCATGTTAGAATTTATCCTGGACTTGTTCTATTTGAGCTGGTAAATTGGATTGACTGGATATGTTTCTGTTTATACTGTCACTGACCAAATGTAGCTTGTTCTAGTATTTCCGTCACATGTTATATGATGAACGTTGTGACCCTAGTTATACAATCCTGTTGACGAAATATATCAAACGGACAATCAAGAGATAATTATATAATTTTATTATTTAAATCAAAATATAAACGTCGATAAAATTTCTGCAGAATAAGCACACTATTATGACAGTGTCTTAAGATGTGTATTCGGTGCAAATAGTGTGTATATATATATATATATATATATATATATATACACATTTAGAGTTTTATATGGATGCTTATCCAATAATGACAATATCACACCTGGGTAGCCATAAAAGGAGTTCCATATGAAATGTACATATACATAGACATGAACTTGTCTGTTACTAGAACGTAATACTGGTATTGGTGTGAGTTAATTTGTTTTTGCTGGTCCTTAATAACAGATTGCACTCAGTATGGATAAGAGATATATATAATTTTAAACCAGTATCGGAAAATATATATTCTATAATACATTTATCGACAATTATGTTTTCAGTTCAAACCATAAATGTAAGTATTTTAAAATTCAATACATTGGAGCATATTTTGTTCGTGTATTTAGGTCGCTGCACATGTTATTAGTATTACAATGTTGGCTCTAAAAGTATTATGGCCGTTATTGTCGATTAAGAAATAAAATAAAGCATTTGTTTTCTAAAACAACAAACCAAAGGGTCAGCCAATCAAAACAAATTTTCATTTTCCCAGTAACAGTATTTACATTTGGCACAATAATCAACCATAATATTTTCAAAGATTAGTATATAAGAAGAGTTTTTTAAGATACCAACGAAACAATCAGAATCCGATAATCGAAGAACAGACAACACTCTTCCCAAAATAAAAAAATGCAAAAGTGCAAACAAAGATCTACAAAACATACACATAAAATTAATAATGGCATTATGTTCGATACTGTAGATTCCACAATGAAAATGAAAATGGGGTTATAATAGTGTTATGGTGGTGTCCAATACGTCTTGTGTTGTGTTTTTGCTTTGTTTGTCCTCGTATTGTGTACCCCATGTTACCAGTTTCTCTGGATTGTTCATTTTGATTGCCCCTTTGGTGTTCTTTAACGTTTATTAATTTTCTACTCAGTTGTCCCGTGGGAATTCACCCTTTTGTGATCTTACTAGTAAGACCTATTATCACGGTAGATATGAAAAGGGAATAGTAGACTTAGCAAAGTGTGTGTAACTAGATTAAGACGATGGGTGCCACCAGTGGAGCAGGGAAGAAAGTGCTTATCCTTCAGGAACACCTGAGTTCACACCCGGTTTTTAGTGGGACTCGTGTTACTCGATATTAGTTTTATGTGTATGTTTTGTAGATCGTTGTTTGTCCCTTTGTACGTTTTCTTTTGGCCATTATGTTGTCTGTTCTTCGATATACGGATTCTGATTATCCCTTTGGTATATTCAAACTCTTCTTTAGATTAAATATACCCACCAACTGTTCATTCTCGTGTGAAAAAAGGTTTATGCCAGTTTTGATTCACAATATTAGTCATTTGAAACTTATTGTTAATAGAAATGCACTACGCTATTTCTTAAAGTACCAATGAATCAGATGACATTTCTACGTCTTCTAAATGTTTATTGTAGTGCATTATATCCATAAACAATTCTATAAATACAAACGTCGGTCGGAAATACGTCCGGAATTTAATAATTAACTTTTATATAACATCGAATCTTTTCTTAACGTTTGCACTTATGTTGTCTGATGTCAATAAATCACGGAGTTATATTTGGACAAACTTTATATAACTGTCTAATTTCTACTGCGATTGTCGTGGAACCACGATGTTCTTATCGTCTTTCCTATTTTAATAAAGTACACTTGACATAAGGAATTTATGCCAAACTTTTTATGTGTTTAATTACGTATTATTGGGTCATCACGATTCGTGCTTACAAATGACGGGTACTATACAAGTAACTTGATGACCTGACTCTTACTATGATTATGGTCTTACACTTTCTATTATCGTAGTTCCTAGTAAACTATTTATTTCTTTAAATTTTATATCTCATCGGTGTTTATTTTGTCTATCCGGTTTGTGCTTCTTTTTTATGTTGTCTATCCGGTTTGTGTTTCTTTGTTTTGTCTATCCGGATTGAGCGTATTTGTTTATGTTGTCTATCCGGTTTGTGTTTCTTTTTTTATGTTGTCTATCCGGTTTGTGTTTTTATTTATGTTGTCTATCCGGTTTGTGCTTCTTTGTTTTGTCTATCCGGTTTGTGCTTCTTTGTTTTGTCTATCCGG
>MJUT01010549.1:147054-157703 GCA_002080005.1 Gigantidas platifrons | reverse complement strand
TTTTTTGTAGATCGTTTTTCATTTGGCCAAAGTGTTGTCTTTTTTCGATATACGGATTCTGATTACCCCTTTGGTATCTTCAAACTCTTCTTTAGACTCGATATACCCGCCAATTATTCATTCTCGTGTAAAGAAAGGTTTATGCCAGTTTTTATTCACAATATTAGTCATTTGAAACTTATTGTTAATAGAAATGCACTACGCTATTTCAATGAATCAGATGACATCTCTACGTCTTCTAAATGTTTATTGTAGTGCATTATATCCATAAACAATTCTATAAGTACAAACGTCGGTCGGAAATATGTCCGGAATTTAATAATTAACTTTTATATAACATCGAATCTTTTCTTTACGTTTGCACTTATGTTGTCTGATGTCAATAAAACACGGAGTTATATTTGGAAAAACTTTATATAACTGTCTAATTTCTACTGCGATTGTCGTGGAACCACGATGTTCTTATCGTCTTTCCTATTTTAATAAAGTACACTTGACATCAGGAATTTATACCAAACTTTTTATGTGTTTAATTACGTATTATGGTGTCATCACGATTCGTGCTTACAAATGACGGGTACTATGCAAGTAACTTGATGACCTGACTCTTACTATGATTATGGTCTTATACTTTCTATTATCGTAGTTCCTAGTAAACTATTTATTTTTTTTTATTTTATATCTCATCGGTGTTTATTTTGTCTATCCGGTTTGTGCTTATTTTTTATGTTGTCTATCCGGTTTGTGTTTCTTTGTTTTGTCTATCCGGATTGAACTTCTTTGTTTGTGTTGTCTATCCGGTTTGTGTTTCTTTTTTTATGTTGTCTATCCGGTTTGTGTTTTTTTTATGTTGTCTATCCGGTTTGTACTTCTTTGTTTTGTCTATCCGGTTTGTGCTTCTTTGTTTTGTTTATCCGGTTTGTGCTTCTTTGTTTTGTCTATCCGGATTGAGCTTCTTGGTTTATGTTGTCTATCCGGTTTGTGTTTCTTTTTTTATGTTGTCTATCCGGTTTGTGTTTTTTTTTTATGTTGTCTATCCGGTTTGTGCTTCTTTGTTTTGTCTATCCGGTTTGTGCTTCTTTGTTTTGTCTATCCGGTTTGTGCTTCTTTGTTTTGTCTATCCGGATTGAGCTTCTTGGTTTATGTTGTCTATCCGGTTTGTGTTTCTTTTTTTTTTATGTTGTCTATCCGGTTTGTGCTTCTTTTTTTTGTGTTGTCTATCCGGTTTGTGTTTCTTTGTTTTGTCTATCTGGATTGAGCTTCTTGGTTTATGTTGTCTATCCGGTTTGTGTTTCTTTTTTTATGTTGTCTATCCGGTTTCTGCTTCTTTGTGTTGTCTATCCGCATTGTGCTTCTTTATTTTGTCAAATCTTTGACATATTCTTGCATGTTGTACGATTCATAATAGATTTCAGAAATTCTAGTTTCCATATTCCCGCCAATTTTAAGCTCGGGCAAACGTCTAAAAAAGCATTATATAGTCCTAATGTATTGACAACATTGCTAGTTTTGAAATCTATGTCAATAGAAAAGCATTAATATATTTCTTAAAGTACCAATGAATCAGATGACATCTCTACTAAATGTTTTATTAAAATAAATAAATATTCCATCGTAATGCATTATATCTATAAATAATTCTTTTATTATACAAGTGCCAGTCGGAAATACATTCGAAATCCAGCAATAAACTGTTATGCAACACGGGAGCTTTTTAACTTTTGCAATTATTTTGTCTGATGTTAAGAACGCACGGAAATATACAGATATGTATGGACAGACAAACTGTATATCATCATCAATTTCTACTGTGATTTCCGTGTTATCACGATGCTCATGTCTACACTCCTATATATTGTGATATTTAATCCTGTTGGTGCTTGGATTAATGTCAAACACTCAATAAGCGTTAAAGAATACCGAAGGGACAATTAAGAAAAAAAGGACAATCCAGAGAAACTGGCAACATAAGGCACAAAAGACGAAGAAAAACGAAACAAAAACACAATATGAGTTGGACATTACTATACGAAAACAAACGTAACTAACGAAAATAAGACATTCGACCTAATACAAACAACTGGAGGTAAAGCCGAACGTCGCTTTATATGGAAATGGTAACGGACATCACAACACGGAACTCAGAACGTAAAGACACACAATAGGACAACACAAAAAACTAAAAAGATGAGCAACACGGACCCCATCAAAAAACCCGGAGGCGTAGCTAATGTAGCTATTGACATATTATGAGGTCAAAATGTGTTTGCGTTTGAAATAACTCCATAAATCCAAGAAACGTTTTTTCATCACTCAAATTTCGTTGTTGATAAGATAAAAATAATAAATTATACAAAAATTGAATTCAATGCATAGAAAGCTATACTATACGGAATCTCCAGATGATGGGACGGTCTGATATTAAGTGACACATACATTACTTGTCTTCAGAAAAACTTTTGCCGTGTGCCAACTGTAAAACGAAGGAAACCACTTTTATCTACTTAAATTAAGTATCATAATTGATAAAGTCATAGGGAAAAAAATTTGAAGATTCCAAAACTAATGTTTTATTTCTAAGAATCTTGTAGATGTTTAAGTTTAATATAACATTTGTTCACGCCATGATATAGATAGAATATTGTTAAAGTCGGCGTTAAGTACCAACCAATCAATCAAACAAACAAAACTAATAGTCAAAAGCCGTATATCAAAGTAGAGCAAAATGAAAAGTAACAAATAATGGTCGACAAAACTGAAGATCGAGTAACACGACCCCCGCTGGAAATCGGCGATGAAGTCGGGTGCTTCCGAAGGGTACACAGTTCCTATTCCACTAGTGTCGCCTCTAAATTGAGCCCTCTAAGTTCTTTGAAGAACACCATCTCCGCTTAATAACCTGACACATTCTGCATCATGAAGATTAAATATGTAATGTATTTTGTTCAAGATTAGAGTGTACTTTATAGCAACGCTGTTCACCCAGTTATATGAGAGCGGTGGCGTTTTGTTCACATGTGGAAAACACTTGCATGACCGCATCATGTCATCAAGAAAAGAAGTGAACTGTTACATAGATTCAAATAAAAAGCCCAGTCAACAATAAAAAATACCAAACACAAGCACCAATTACATTTGTATAGAGTTAAGCGAGGCAGATATAATACCTCATTGACATTAATAGGATCTCTTTCTTAGAGCACGCTTAAAGTAATAATGACACTAATTATGACCTTGAAACAAGAAAAGTGTAGGCTGATTTTACCATAATCATGTTGCATGGGATTTTCAAAGTAACAGGATACAAAATCTGCATCTCTAAGTCAGTTATGTATTCAGTGTCGTCACATCTTCTATACCCAGTAAAATATAACATTAATTTTAAGCTAAGGCGCGACAAATGTTAAATCCATAGTCAGTGCCTTGTAATGATTTTTATGAGGTAATCATCGTTGTTAGCACGAGAACAAGTGCTCATCCTTCTTCAAAGTGTAAATTATGTTGTATTACATAAAGTGATGTAAATAAGATGTAGCCATCAATAGTATATTATGATGTTACATAACCGAATGTACATTATATAAGGAACACTTCGGTATTCTCTAATGTTTACTGCAATGACTCATCCAGTTAAATGCGTGATGTTTTGGGACTATAATGCGTTTGCTTGTTAACACCATAGTCTAATGTATTCATTGTGTTTCCTGCTGATGGACAAGTTTGAAAAATTCCTTATGAAGTAAATATGAACACGGGCCATATAAATGAATGACATATTATATATTATATCAGGGGCCTATTTTATAAATGGAATTATTTGCGGGTCGTGTAATATATATTGATGTAAACAAGAAAGGCAAAAACAATATATTTATATATCGTTTTTACTTTTCTTATTTTATTTTTCTGAAATGCATTCTTCAATTGGTCAATATTCAGCAGAGATTATGTTAAAGAATTTTTGAAATTCCTTTTTGAAAAAATGTCCAAAAATGTACCTATTGTATGATAGTAAAACAAATAGATATTCCAGTATCGCTAAAATACCTTGAATATATACAGATGACATGAACTCCCAATATATTGGTTAGCAAAACGAATACCACTCGTGGAGCAAGAACTACTAGCCCGAATTATGTATCTGAGTTTATCCCTGGTTTTAGTGTGGTTTGTGTTGCTCGCTCTCGTAGTTTGTAAATTGTTGTTGGACCTTTTGTCCTTTTTTTGGTATGGTCATTGTATTATCTGTCCTTAGATTTAGAGCTTCTGATTACTACTGTGGTAGCATCAATCTTTTTATATGGTAGAAATTGTTTCTCAAATGACTTAGTGTAAATAATATTCATAGACATGTAGTCTTAGTGGTGTCCAAATACCCAGTCTTTTTCCATTCACAATACCACATAATAATGAAAGACATTTATCCAAACGATTCAAACCGTAACGTAGCATACGACCTTGAAAATTATTTGTTGAACAGGAATTTTCAAGTGAACTGATGCATATAGTAATTTTTTAATAATCACAGTCAACAATATTTCACAGATAGGATAGACAAAAAGCGTCAATTAAAAAACAAGAAGTGTCAATTAAAATCATATAGAGTTTAGTGAGGCAGATATAAAACTTCATTACCAGGGTCTTTATCTTAAAGCACTTTTAAAGTATTAATGACATTCGTGAAACTAGCTGGCCTTGGAAAATTCCAGTGCGACGCGGAATTTTAATTATCTGAGTGAATGGGGAAAATAAAAAAAAAATAAAAAAAACAAGCGCCAATTACAATCATATGAGGCAACTATAATACTTCATTAACAGGATCTTTATCTTGGAGCACGTTTAAAGTACTAATGACACTAATTATTACCTTGAAGCAAGAAAAGTGTAGATTGATTTTACCATAATAATGTTGCATGTGTTTCTCACACTGAAAGCAAACAAAATCGGTGTATGTAAGCCATTGTCGTGTTATTACATCTTCATGTAATATTTCTATACACGCGTGAAGCTGAACAATATTGGCCTTGAATAGGTATAATGTAGAATAATCTTACCACGGGTATGTTGCATGTGACTCGGAATGTTAATTATCTGACTGAAAGGAACGAGAGAGAAACAGTTTGTGTCTGTAAGCTAGTTCTTCATTCATTCTAGTTTCACATTCATGTAACAAGTCTATATCTATACCTACTAAATTACAAATTATTTAACAAAATAAAATAAAGATATGAATAATTTATTTTCACTTTAAGACGCGACGAAAGTTAAATCCATAGTCAGTGCCAAGTATTGACATATGAGAAATTTATCCTTGTAATCACACTTACTACTGTTCATTCTTCTTCAAACGTGTAAATTATTTTGTATTACATAAATTGATGAAATTAGTATATTATGATGTTACATAACCGAACGTATATTATAGATATAAAGAACAAGCTATATACATATATACAGTGTTCACGTTTCTTCAATGTGAAAATTAGTTTGTATAACATGAAGTGATACAAATAGGTTTGTAGCTATCAATACTATACTGTGATGTTACGTAATTGTCTATGACTTATATAATGTATATTTGTAATGACTCATCCTATCTGTGTCTACTCTTTTGTCTATCTATTTATTACATGTCATGTATCTAGTTCTACAATCCTTAATATATCCTGGTGTTGCCGGTTCTCGATAGCGCAAGAAACATTTCCTCCGTGTGTCCCTTAGAAACAATATTTTTTTTGTTTCCTTGGAGGATAAAAGTAGATTATTATTTTAAAAAATAGATCTGTATAATATCTACGCAATGATGAAATGCCTATATACATTACTAATCAATTATAAATTCATCGTACGGATACAATTGCTGATGCAGTAATTACAAGTGAAACATAAATAGTATGGCTACAAATATCTTACTTTATACTCAATTCATTTATATGTAAATGTACTAATGATATGTGTCCGTATATAGTCATAAGTCATAGCATATAATTGATAAGCCGCTCTTAAATAGTCTTTATTGTCATACCACTCATAGTTATTTGTCTGACGACCATGTCTTATAAGTTCACATTTAGAATATCTCCAATAAAGGGAAATAACATTTTAGAGCAGCACCAAGTGCAATTCATGTGGCATCCAAAGCATATCTGGGTTCCTGTGGCTGAGCACTCTGCTTGTACTTTTAATAACCGTCAATGTAATTAACTCTATATCCGGTACCATGTGACTGTAAAGTTTGTCAAGAATAGATAGTTGTTCATCCTCGTCAAATAAAGACCCTTCCCATGCAGACCTCAGTTCTTCCTTCACAGAATGTGCCAAATATTGGAATAAAAAATGATTCCGTCAGTAGATTTGGAGTTACATATTCCTCCGCGTGTGTAATCACATTAGTAGTCAATGTATAATAAAAACGTAGATATCAAATTTAGTACGCACCGCTCGTTAGCCTTCATCAGGTAGGGTCAATATCGAAATTTTGGAAAACCAAATAATTTAAAAGGGGGGCCAATAAAACAAATGGGCCTAAACAGGATTATCATAATCGGCTAAGGTCACTTATACACGAGGGTGGAGAACCTTAGTTTTGATAATAATTACATTTTTAGAAACTGCAAATTTCAATAATGCAAATATATAATAAACCATGTCAGTGCCGAAACACTGACTACTGACTATAAGACTTGTATCAACCAAGTATCAGTGATTTCAAAGAATATTTAATTAAATATGAAAGGTGACTAAACAATTCATATCATTTACCGAAACTATTTATTAAATGTATGTTTTACTTGCATGTTGTTAATATCCCTGTAATGTATATAACTGAATACAAATTCCATAGGGGGATAAAAATAGATCGGTCTTACAGAAAAAAGATTTGTATGGTATCTTTATAGACTGTATTATATATTCGTAATCAAATTTTCATCCATGGTTATAAGTTACCTATCAAATATAGATTCGACAAACTGAAATATTTGCTGATTCAGCAATTACAAGTGCAACAGAAATAGTATGGATATAAATATCTTACTTTAAAAAAAATCATTTAAATGTAAATGTATTAATCATATTTCTCGGTATATAGCCAGAACATCCTTCATGCATAAGTCATAGCATATAATTGATAAGCCTCTCTTAAATGGTCTTTATTTTCAGACCACTTATAGATATTTATCTGAATAACACTTGTGATCAGTATACGTCTAGAATGAAGGCTTCGTCAGCATAAATCATAAATAAAAGTACAAATTTATGTACTTTAGCAGTGGAAGTTCTCACAGATGCACTTACAATTATAATCAGATAAAGCAGAAACAGTTGTGAGAGCAAACATTGTTTCAGATATAACTGTCATAACCTTGTCTCCTACCATCTGACACAATTTGTACTCTACACGATATCATACATCATAACTTTTGAACGGCTGTCATTCATGGCTCCGACGCTTACCATTTTAACGCCGTTTATTTTTCTGACATTTTGGAGAATTCCATTGAGATATGAGTTTTTGCTGTTTAACATGGAAATGGATCAATATTCATCTTCAATAGTCTAATTTGCATTTCATTGTTTATCTTTGATGTGGTGTAATATTTCATTTCAATGATTGTGTTGTTATATTAAAATATTATGCATTAAAGTCCTTCCAAATATCACATAAAAACTGTAAATGAATATTAGAGAAAACCGAAAAGGCAATCATTGGGCATGCTAGAGAGGCGACGACGATAAACAAAATTAAACGAAAACACAACACAGATAATAAAAAAGATGAGCAACATGTGTAACCATACTTTTATTCCGGTGTGTAGAATTTCCGGTTAGGGTTAGGGTTAGGGTTAGGTTTACGATTAGGGTTAGGGTTAGGGTTAGGGTTAGGTTAGTTTAAACATATTTTATTAATTAATTCAACATAACATTACAAGATTCAACATATATACATTACATAATCAGAAGTAATCAATAGGATTGAGAAACAAGTTACAATAACTTATATTAATCTCTATCCGTAGGAATAAATTTATTTATAATAATAATGTAAATCTCTAAGGGGAAGAACATAGAGAACAAACTAAGAATATTTTGATATAAATTACAGGGTTATGGTTAGGGTTAGGGTTAGCATGGAAAAAAATAACCTAGTGCAATAATTCGTCTGGAAATTATATACTAGTGTAACTTGTCCTCTGGAAAGAAAACACTGTTACACATGTAACCCACTGGTAGAAAGAAAACACTGTTACACATGTACCCCACTGGTAGAAAGAAAACACTGTTACACATGTACCCAAGATATTGCTTTGTTGTCATTTTTTGTTGATAAAGACACAACAACTGAGAAATCAAGTCATGTTAATAAAGCTGGAAATGAATGACTCATTACTAAATAAACCCGCAAGTCAATGCCCAATAACAGAATATCCGGTAAATATTGCTTACACCATATCAGCACGGCCGGTCGGACTGATCACCTCATATCAGTTCGACCCATATTGTCACATTTAATCACTGTAAGAAAATCAAGAATAGATTTAAACGTGACTTTTTTGTATATTATCCTTGTTTATATCATGTCTCCAACAATATTTAATCTATAAACAAACTTTTACTGTCATCATGAGGCTAACCATGTTTCATTCGCGTGAAACTTTCTAACACTAAATACAACATACCGGACATTGTTAAAATGGCTTTCAAGTTCAGGGCACTTAAATTTGTCTTAATATATATGATGTCATGCTTTTTTGACACATATACATTGAAAATTGACTTTTTTATCAAACGTACTAAGCTGGATCTATGTTGAAGTCATCGCAATAAAAATGCTACGGTCAACATCACGTACAGGTTGGCCAGTATGAAATATCCATTTTTCAAATTACAATGGGTCTTTTACTTCTTACAATTTGTTTTCTTTCCTCTATCGCTGCCACGACTTTTATCGGACATGACTTTATATATGAGTAACACGGTGGGTATCTTATAAGAAGCAGGAACTGCTGCTTATCCTTTACCAGCACCTGAGTCTCCCCCCCCCCCCCCCNCCCCCCCGGTGTCTTGGTGTGTGTTTTCTATACAACATTATGTGATAAGGTTTGTCAGTGACGGTCAGTGGTTTTTTGCGGTTTCCTCCACAAATAAAACTATTAGCCACGATGTAACTGAAATATGTTTGAAAGTGGCCCGAAACTTTATAACCCAAACCCAGTATAGTTTGCGAATTTAGTCTCACTCCTGACAGAGTTTGGTGCATTGCATTAAAAGAAAACCCAAATCACAACACATATTAATTAAATTAATGTTTTGTTTAATTAACACTGTAGTTTGGATTCGTCGGAAATAACAAATTAAGTCTTCAGAAAATGAATGAGCACAAGACATAGCAATTAGTTAAGCAAATAAAAGCTTCATTTCTCACACTTTAAATGATTCAAATTTTTGCCAGTTGCTCAGACATTATTATAATGCAATACAAATGTGCTACGCTTAATTAAATGACATAATAGTTGGTAATATTTTCTGATGAAGCAATCGTTGATTGCTTGACAGAGATGTTTACAATACAAAGACAAATACACTCAGTTTTATAATGACAGTTGATAAAACTGCTGATGCAGCAAATACACTGTTCCGTTTTAAAGTACAAAATGGAAAAAATTTGATCTTCAAGAATGCTTTAATTTTATTTTAATTTCATATAAAGAAATCAAATTTCTCATCATCAGTCTGGTATTATTGATTCTTTTAAAGAAAACATACAAATTAAAGCCCGCTGTAGAAAATTCTTTATTAAATAACATTTCATCTTTTCACCTAGGTTCAAATGTATTAGAGTGACATTTGTGTTGTTGTTGAAATATATAAACGATTGCTTAAATGTCTGCCTTGCGTTAAATACTTTAAGAATGACATTAAGAATTTAGAATGAGGACAATGCACGAAAGATGAAAAGCGTACACTTAAATTGTAACTTGTGCCCAGTCTTTCGTTGTTTCCTTCTAGCAATCTTATGGCGCCAATTCAAAAGCGCATTGATTTGTCTAGTTTAAAACAAGATACAAAGATACAAGATATTTTATTTTCCAATCATGGAGCCCAGTACTGAGCAGAATAATCATTTACAAATTAAAGAACATAAAATACACATATGATTTGTAATAATTAAATGTAATTTGAAGACATATTAAGACAATACGAAAAAAAAAACCAAACAAACAAACAAAAAAAACAAAAAAAAAAGATAAAGAAAATGTTTTGGAGACACACTGTGACTCTGAAAGTCAAGGGGGGTAACAACCCATAAAAGCATAATATTCTAATGTATTTATTATTATTATTTTTTTTATTTTTTTATTTTTTTTAAGTAATTCTCTGTTTTTTTTCTTTAAATAAATCAATTAATAGTTTAGATGTTAATGAAATAATTTCGTTATCTTCACATGATAGTAACCATATAAATTTATCTTTTGTTGATAAGTTCTCAAACATAACCACCTTTGTATAAGTGACAACATCGGGCTTAAGTCTTAATAAAACGTAGATATATAATTTAGTGCGCACAACGCGTTTCTGGAATAACCTTCATCAGGTACGTTACTGGAATAACCTTCATCAGGTACGTTACTGGAATAACCTTCATCAGG
>MJUT01010549.1:135709-146740 GCA_002080005.1 Gigantidas platifrons | reverse complement strand
TCAGGTACGTTACTGTAATAACCTTCATCAGGTACGTTACTGTAATAACCTTCATCAGGTACGTTACTGGAATAACCTTCATCAGGTACGCTTAAAATCAAAAGGTTGGAAAGCCAAAAAACAAGCATGGGCAATCTTCACCTACTAAGTCGGCCCATATTTTTTTTCTATTAATACTTTGCTTATTTGAGCGGCCAACCGAATATTGCACTCATGTCCGTATAGCCAGTCCACCTCTGACATATGATATCGTAATTATACGAATATATGTCGATAAAGTTATTTATAGGACTTAACGTGCCACCGAATTGAAGTTTTATCTTTTCCATGGAACTGTTTGAATCATCCGCTCCCAAAACAAAAATAAAACAACAACACTTTATGCGTTTAAATTTATGCTTGAATTCTTATTGTTGTCAAGTGCACAAGCGCTCGTGGCGCGAAATAATCCCCGCCTTCTTTACTTTCTAAGAGCATAGGACCGGCATATACAAACTGTTGTTATCATAATATTGTATAGATATATGGACATGAACACGATAAATAAAAAAGGAAAAAGAGAAGAAATCAGATAGAATTTTCATTAAAATAAATATATATACAGAAAATAAAAAAGGGGTGATTCCGTGCCACTAGCGCATGCGGTCAATTTAGCAATGTTTTATGACGAGAACAATTTAACAAACTATAGACACTGGAATTGACCGTAAGGTCGGAGTTTAACTAACCACAGGGGAAATGATTATATATAATTGTTACAGTGGGAACATTGTACCTTGCAACGGTTTACTGGTACCACACAGCCCCTTCCAAAGGAGCTGGCAATTCTCTGAACACAAGTAAGTTACATCTTGTTCCTAAGACGGGTCAATTATGTGATTCGTGCCACACCACCAGTGGACGAACTTTTCAGACAAAACATTGCGTATTATGAGCTGCGTGTCGTTTTTAAACAATGAACTTTTACATTCTCCAAACATGTACTAATTTATGACGGGTCCCAACGTCGAGTTGTGTTTTCCAATCGTCCCGGTCACACACAAACTAGTGGACACCCCTTTTCGGAGAAACTTGGAACTTTGTCTATTCCCCGGTGTAATACGGAACTTCTTGATTTACAATTTAATTATTAATATGCATGTATTCAGTGTGAAGAGAAACTTATTTAACATATGAAATTGTTTCCAATAAGCAGATAGATACGGGCATCACCGATGCAAACATGAGGTAAAGACATTGCACACAGTTTCTCTGCTAGAAAACTAACAGCAACTCCTAAAGAGCAGTAGCTTGTTAGGAGTGGTCTCTGATAACCTGTTACAAGACAAACATTTCCTACACTATCCATTATTACAACCCCCCTTTTTTTCCAATGGCAATTTAAACTTGCCCCCTCAGAGGCCCACCACGGGGTATCTTTAAACTACACGGTTTATTGAACATGTCTGTAATGCTGCTAACTGAACGTTAAACAACAATCAATCTATGGTTACTACCATCATTTGACCATTAGTTCTGGACAATATGACTGACTTAAATAAAATAGGTAAATAGCATGTTTTAATATCAAGTGGTATAGTTACAATATTTATTTTTTTGTTTTTGTTTTGTTTTTTGTTTTTGTTTTTGTTTTTTTGTTTGTTTGTTTGTTTGTTTGTTTGTTTGTTTTTGCAATTAAGTTGTATGTAAGGGTAATAACAAAATTACCGAACACCGAGCAATCTTAGCAATCTTCCGAAGAGAAAGTCAAAACTCATAAATCAGCAAACACATAATCAGTCAACAATCGGAAAACTGGGAAAACCGCAATGGCCCTGACTTGGCACAGGCATTTCTAAAGAAATGGTGGGTTGAATCAGATTTTACGATGCCAAACCTCCCGATTTCATTACGGCTCAAAGTTTCCGGTTGTCACTATAACAGCATTTATAACAATACTGTAACAAAATAGGTAAAATAGTAGTCAACGCAGTACTAAATTCAGTTGAGAGGGTAGAATATTTCTCGTGAACCTTCTCCATCAATAACTATATATGAGTCCTTAGACTTTCGGTTTTTGCCATTCTGATTCACAATAAATATTGGATAATATTAATAAATTTCTGCACTAATAGAAACAACTAGTAAAACAAGCTAAGCACTCTGAAACGTTGTTGTTGTTAAATATTTACATTAGCAGTGTTGTTAAAGTACACAATAATTAGAAACATTACGCAATGTATATTAACCACTTTACACCATTTACAGAAACATCCGCAATGTGTCAAGAACTATAATTACTGATGCAATTATGGGGCGTACATAAAAATTATATAACAATAAAAGTTCATTTAAACATTGATCAATGTTCTCATTATTTCTTCATGTGGAAAACACTGGCAACAACCGCATCATTTCACTAAAAGGGCAGTTGTTGGTCCATAAACCTAGCTAACTCCGGCCATCTATCATTGACGTACTTGTGAGTGGTCAATTAGTATGTGTAAGGAATTTCGATTCTGCCTCCGTTTATACGATTTTTATATCATATTTTGTAACTGTTCCGACATTAAAGAATTATGTTTTTCATTTTATTATATAATGGTGTTATTTAAAGTTTAATTGTAGCATGAATGCATTCTTTTCCTTTGATCTTTTTTACGGTTAACATACCAGAATGTAAGCAACAGCCAAGGAACTATGAAATAATACACACATATAAGAGATATTGGACACATTAAATCTGGGCTGTAGTTTCATTACTCTCATAGAGCCGTTCAATAATTAACTACCTAGATGTGATATTGCATGGCTTCATGCTACAAATCATTTATACCACGGTTTTCCTAGTAAAACAGTTAACCAATCGAAACGCGGGAAACTGTGGTATAAATATGACATAGAATTGCTGCTTACTTAAGTACGTTCATTGCGTCTATACATAGTCAGTACTACAGCAGGAAGATATCAGTGTATTAATTCGTCGCTCATGACCAGTAGACTCCCCTTTCAGGTCTTATTATTATTCCCCGGAGTTCTGTCTAGTACGGTCTTCAAATGTGGATGCATTAAACATAGTGTTCGGTTAGTACATATGTAGGAGCCGTCGTGCTCGTGATCGTAAGACAATTAGATTTACAACTACCTATGTAATCAGTTCCTATCACCACTAACATTGTGCGTTCGAATTCAGCTCGTGGCGATGTGTACTCGATACAACATAATGTGATATAACGTTTGTCAGTAACTTGTGTCAGGTCAGTGGTTTCCTCGACCGCCACGATTTAGCTGAAATATTGTTGAAAGTGGCGTTAAATACCATAGCCCTAATCACTAGTACATATATATAGACAGACAGACAGGAGCATAATGTATGTTTTCATGTTACATGTTAATCTTTATTCCAGTGTTTGTTTATTACTAATTTTGTTAGTAAGAAAAACAAATTAAAGATACCAAAGGTGTAAGCAGACACCGGAAGTCGTAGAAATACAGACAATACAACGACCAAACGAAAAAGGTCAAAAGGTCAAACAATGATGTACAAAACATTACACAGAAAATTAGAGATTGTACCAGACAAGCCCTACTAAAACCGGGGGCGAGCACATTTATTATTAGTAAATTATGTTATAATGCATTCAGGGTCAAGAAACGTTTAAGCAATTAACAAATATATCAAGGTTTGTAAAGTTTTTATAGATGTACGGCAAGGACTTAATAATATCACAATCAAGTTCAATTGTTCTCTAATGTCTTGGCCTAACTTGATCTTTAACAAAGGGGAGTAATCTGAACCTGTATGCAAAATCAACAGGTACCCTTTCGTCTCAGCTAAAACGCTACTTTGTCTTACAACTATGGATAACTTACAAATATTAGCTATATAGAATTTCAGACTAAAGAGCACTTAATTCTACTATGCATCCACAATTTCTAAATGACTCTTGTTTCGTGTATGTCGTCCACTTCATGTAAGAAAACGGATCAAACGGACACAACTATAATCAGTTTAAACGTTGAGATCACTTAATTGTCGGTGAACGATGATAATACAATGTTTTGAGATAAAAACGGAGATATGTAGTTTAGTGCGTGTCAAAATATGAGATATGTAGTTTAGTGCGTGTCAAAATATGAGATATGTAGTTTAGTGCGTGTCAAAATATGAGATATGTAGTTTAGTGTGTGTCAAAATATGAGATATGTAGTTTAGTGCGTGTCAAAATATGAGATATGTAGTTTAGTGCGTGTCAAAATATGAGGTATGTAGTTTAGTGCGTGTCAAAATATGATATATGTAGTTTAGTGCGTGTCAAAATATGAGATATGTAGTTTAATGTGTGTCAAAATATGAGATATGTAGTTTAGTGCGTGTCAAAATATGAGATATGTAGTTTAGTGCGTGTCAAAATATGAGGTATGTAGTTTAGTGCGTGTCAAAATATGAGATATGTAGTTTAGTGCGTGTCAAAATATGAGATATGTAGTTTAGTGCGTGTCAAAATATGAGATATGTAGTTTAGTGCGTGTCAAAATATGAGATATGTAGTTTAGTGCGTGTCAAAATATGAGATATGTAGTTTAGTGCGTGTCAAAATATGAGATATGTAGTTAAGTGCGTGTCAAAATATTGGAAAGCAAACCAATTCAAAAGTCTTTTGGAGCAAATAAACTAAAGGGCATAAAAGAGGGAGCCAAAATCTTATAATGTTACCTATACCATGAGGGATGAGAACCTTGGTTTTAATAATAATGTCATTATTTAGAAACTGCAAATTTGAATAGTAAATGTATATGTCGGTAGTTGCTGTCTCTTGACAGATGTAGTCGATTGCTCGTCAATTTAATATACAAAATGACATCGTAAGAAATGTCATTAAAATTGCATAAAAATAACTCCAGCAGATTTGTTTGAAATGTGGTTTTATGTGAAATTTAAGGGGTGTTTCTCTTGATTTAAGTCCCTTATTTAGTTTTTTCCTGGGCGATTGTGCTGTCGAATTATGTCTGGATTTTATTTTATTGCTTTCTCGTGACACTCTTCTGTCTAATCCGTATTTTTCATTTATCTCAAGAACTACATTCACTGTACATGATATACAGGGTTAAGCTTACTGTGTTTAAGGTTACTTTCTTCAATATTTCAGTTATATCGTGGCGGTCAGTTTTATTGGTGGATGAAATCGGAGTACCCGGAGAAGACTACCGACCTGCCGCAAGTACATAATATATAGTACTGACTTTAACTTCTGGATGGTCACCTATTATCACCACAGGAACAAGTTCCCAACGAAGAAATCTGGAGCATAAATAACAGTGTTAAAACTGTTCTAGGTATACCAATGTCAAGCGTTATCATGGTTTCTGGCCTATTGCCTTCGTTCGTTTAATGTAATTTCCGCTACAGAACAGCGTTATTGTAACTTACATTAGTTACGATCAATGGTCCTGTATTATAGTAATGCATAATAACGATCAACGGATTCCTGAGTAAAATAATAGTATCTGTTATGGTAATATGAATTGATAGATTTCCTATTAATAGAAGCATTGTTGTACTTAATATTATTAATATTAGTACTTGTACTGAAGGAAATTAATTTATAAAATTTATCCACTCCACAATAAAGCTGAACTATTGCTAAAGGTGTTAAATACTAATTAATCTATCAATCAATCAATCTTGTCAAGGAAGATAAAATGTGAAATGTAATAATATAATGTCAATGTCAGCTTTTCGGATATATCTGTTATATTCACGGAGTGACGATAGGTAGCTTGCAGTTAAAAGTTACGACGGAAACAGGAACTACTTACCCTTCCGGAACACCTGAATTCACCCTCTGTTGTAATGGGCTTCATGTTGCTCAAGCTTTAGTTTTCTGTGTATTTTTTACAGATTATTACTTGTCCTTTTGTCTTTTGCTTTTGGCCATTATATGTTCTGTCCTTATTCGATTTACTCCCTATGGTAACTTCAAACTTTTCTTACACAGGCGGATGATTTTATTGATTGTTTTTAACGTGTAACAAGAGTGATTGTCTCTTATCTACGCTGTACGAATATTGAGAGGTGTATATTTGATACAACCAATACAGCCAACGGAGACCATTCAGAATGAAGTGGGTCCCTAAGCGAAAAAAAAAGTATGTCTTATTCTTATATTTAATTAGTGACTTTTGTAATCACGAATCCCAATATATTCTAATGTTCTTCAGATTTTTTTTCATCCTTTAATGATAAATTGTTATATTCAAATGAATTTTGCATGCTTTGTTTAATGACTAAAACATCTAACTTTATCATTTTATAACAAAATCCTATATTTAGAACGACTCGAAACTCCCTTAGTAAGTAGATCATTTTTTTGTCTTTATAGTTTTATTAATTTGATTTGTTTTATAATTAAATGTCATTTCCTTCCTTTTTATATATGATAAAACGTTTTCTAATTTACTATCATTCTAAAAATATCTTGTCTAGTTTCCTTTGTGTCAATTTTATTAATGGAACACATTATCTTCAAATATTTATCGTTCATAGTTATTTTTTACACAATTATAGAGATAACGACCAGGGAAAAAGAAACGGATTTAGAACAGCAACAATAAATTGTCTATTGGAGTTACAACTGATTAAATAAAAACATGGCAATTATCTATAATGTTTAGGATGCAGTAACATGTGTTTAGTTCTAAAGATAAGAAAACAAATATACATGCCAAAAGAAAAGCCGATATGTGCATTTTAGCCAGAAACAAATCAATCGTTTTTAATAAAAAACAAAAACAAAAACAAAAACAAACAAAAACAACCGACCTACCACTAGTCACTGTTAAGATGAGAGGTGATTGCTTGTTTTCTTGATATTAATGAAATTGTTTACCATTCTGTCTTTCCGGACACGAATGTGAATAACACGAGTGTGTCTAATAGAAAACAGGAATATGTACTCAAAATGTAGATATCAATTTTAGCACGCACGAAGAGTTTCTGGGATAACCTTCATCATATGGGATAATAAAGGCTAAAGTATTTAAAAGCCAAATAATGTAAGTCTTTGCAACCAAGAAAACTAAATGACACAAACATGATTGCCACAGTCGGCTACGGTCACCAGTGTCATACGGTACACAACTTTTTGTATTACATTGTATTCCCATTTACCAAGATCAATTGAAAACAAATCAGCGCCTATCACAACTAACGGCATGAGTTCGAATCCCGCTCAGGTGAGACGTACTCAATACAACATTATGAGATAAAGTTTGTCAGTGACTTGCTGCAGGTCGGTGGTTTTCTCTGGCTTCATTTATCAATAAGACTGACCGCCACGATGTAACTGAAATATTGTTGAAAGTGGTGTTAAACACCAGACCCCTAACCCAAGATTATTTATTTGGTTCATAAAGTTCAGTACATATTACACAACTAATGTAAATATAAGTCAACAACAGACATTTTATCATCCAGTTTCATATTTAAGCACCCTACAACCAAGCCTTTATTTTCTATTTTCGTTTCTTCAACATAGTTTCTATTTATTACTTAATAAATATCAATATAACTTTTACATTAGTCAGTTAAAATATTGACTGTACTCACCCACACCACATTTAATATAAACATATAAAATGTCTTATCTAATTTGATCTTTGATGATTGCCCCCGTTACAGACAACAATTAGTCCTTGACCATCTATAATTAAATGGTTTATGGTTATTGGCAGTGGAAACTAGGAAAACTCAAACGAAAATAACATTAATTTAGTATTCCTTTAGAAATCTGATACAAAACTACAGACAATACTTCCATTGATAGTCACGACACCTCGTGGTGTGGGTGTGTCTTTACATGAACAGTATTATTACTTTGTATACAGTTCTAATCATATCTGACCCTATTGGTGAGATATGCCTACAGCTATGTTGATGTTATTTCTGTTGTACATGACATTGGTCCTGATCATTGTGTGGTGACTTTATGTACTCCTTTAAGACAATTTCAAACTCTGAATACCCCTTTGGTATCTTCAATTTTGTCTTACACTGGGATGGGTCTACATGTGAATGATTTTATTGTTTGTTTTTAACGTGTAGCAAGAGTGATTGCTAGAAAAATAATATATTAATGGGGGAAAAAACAGTATTACCATCTTTACCCCAATGTAAATGTTAAATAAACATATATGTATAAACGGGTTAGCTCAATTGTTTGCATCATGTTCCCTCGCTTGCGTAAACTGCATCACTACCCAATGCTACGAGTCGTGTAGTGATATGATTTACAGAGCTAAGTGCACATGATGTATTGTACCAACACAATATGCATATATCGCATAACTCTTCTTCAGAATCTTTCGACAATTTGCTATTTAACATTTATTCAAAAACAATTTAGGTACTTTCCTAGCATTTTGGCCAACATATAGGTCATAATCAAACTTAATCAGTAGTTGAGACTATGCCAAGATTACACCTAATTCCAGCAAAAATAGAGAAGTCATGGAATGCTCTACTTCTTGACAAATAATAGTCATTAGAATATACACTAATCATTACTGAGTAATTGAAGTACGTTAACAATCGACAATTTAGAAAACTACGTCAGTGATGCCATAATTTCCGCTATGTAACACAACTTCAAAATAAATCATTTTTTATCTTAATTGCTTTTTACGGTACAACTAATGCGACAAAGTTATAAATACTTCATAATTATATCATTGATGAAACAATTCTTGTCCCTGTCGATCCCAAACACAACAGTTGGACCCAAAGGATGTGCGGTTTAGACAGGTCTCATTGTATACTATAAACCTTAGAGAATACCGAAGGGACAATAAAAAAAAAGGACAATCCAGAGAAATTGCCGAACATAGGGTACATAAGACGAAGAAAACAAAACACCACACATTTAATGGTGTTTGTGTATTTAAAAAAAATGTGATACTCTAGTAATCCATTGATTCCTGTAGAGTGCAAGAAGTGTTTGAAGATACCAAAGGGGTAATCAGAATCTGTATATCGAAGAAGACCAGACAATACAATGGCCAAAAGAAAAAGTACAAAAGGACAAACAAGAATCTATAAGATATATATATAAAACTAAAGATCATTTAAAAAATTATATTGGCAGTACAATCATGAATAATTGAGTTAGCACTTGAATCGCTTTGCTCTAATTCTTACTTCAATGGAGGAGACAGAGAAAGAAAAAGCAGCAGCGTATCAAGATATCACCTTAATCAAATTATTACTAGAGAAAGCTAGGCTAGCGATAGGCAGTGATTGGTATAAAAACGTAGATATCACATTTAGTGGGCACCACGTGTTTCTGTTTCTTTATCAGGTACACACTCAAAGTAAAAGGTTTGGAAAGCCAAAAAATGTAAAAGTCGTTGGAATCAATATACGAAGAGAACTTCGTCTATTGCTAATGCGTTTTAGAGGTTATGGGTATGATTTTTAACGCCACTTTCAACAATATTTTAATTATATCCTGGCGGTCAGTATAATCGGTGGAGGAAACGACGGACCTGCCGCAAGTCACTGACAAACTTTATCACATAATGTTGTATCGAGTTGACCTTGCCTGAGCCGTTAGTGGTGATATGCAGTGATTGCATAGATAGTTGTAAATGCAAATAAGCATACAAGCACGACCACGACGGCTCCTTGATAATGCATTTTAAGGTGGTGCCTAACACTACAGGGAGATAACTCTTTAAAATCAGTTGAACGTTATGATCATATGATCTTTGTATGCAGATTTCAAGCTTCTCGGTGATCAAAACCACAGAGAGAAAAGCTGGTATGTGGCTAGTGAATTTATAGCTCTGAGTCTGTTGATTGGAATTTGTTAAAATTTTGATATTTATTACAGTGGATATATTCAAACACACTGCCAAAAAAATAAGAAAATTAAACGAACAGATCAAATTTTACGTGAAGTGTATGGTACCACCTTAAATAAACTATGTTATGACTTTATATAAAATCCATTTGTTGTTGCATCATGGACTTGATTTTTTATATTATATTTTAAATACTATTTAAATACTGAATATACTGAATACACAGAATTACGACATCTCCCTGAAATAATTGATAACAATAACTAGAGGTGTTATAGACAATGCTTTAATGGACGACAAATTCAAATTTCTGTCAGTGCAGAAAGGATAACCGTCACTCTCTATTATATTAGTTTCATGTTTCCGTTGACAACAATAACGTTTTTCTAATGTAATAAACCATTAATGAACTCTATCGCTTATAGTAGAAGCACAGGGGATTGAATTTCGAATTTGAATTATGTGAATTGTTAGAGAAAACCGAAGGAGAAATAACGAATGGACAATCTAGAGACATCGGCAACATTGGGTAAACAAGAAGCGAAGACAATATATTGAACAAAACAAAAATACAACACAGAAAAAAGTTTATCAATACAGACCCCACCACAAATTGCGGGTGAACACAGGTACATTTTCTGGAAACCCTTATTTTCTATTGAGTGTGTATGAAACATGTGAAATAATAATAAACATAATTTCTAAGATACTGCATACCGGTATATTGTATAAGTTCTGAAAATCTGTTTTATAACATATTCAATAAAAAATTAAATACCAAATTCAGTGGTATATGATGCGTTTCTGGAACAACATGTGTTCCTGTACCACGCCAGAACCTAGCTCGCGTTTCTGGAACAACATGTGTGCCTGTACCACGCCAGGACCTAGCTCGCGTTTCTGGAACAACATGTGTGCCTGTACCACCCCAGGACCTAGCTTCCCATGCTGTGGTTCTTCCCTTCCTTGTCTTTATTGAGTTAAGGTAAGAAGTGATTGTACCTGATGGAGATTATTCCAGAAACCCGTCATGCGCACTAAGTTTGATATCTACGAATGTGTTGGTTAACATCGTGCTAGTACTGTATCAGCTATATGTATGTTAACATCGTGCTAGCACTGTATCAGCTATATGTATGTTAACATCGTGCTAGCACTGTATCAGCTATATGTATGTTAACATCGTGCTAG
>MJUT01010549.1:119350-135329 GCA_002080005.1 Gigantidas platifrons | reverse complement strand
ATCGTGCTAGCACTGTATCAGCTATATGTATGTTAACATCGGGCTAGCACTGTATCAGCTATATGTATGTTAACATCGTGCTAGCACTGCATCAGCTATATGTATGTTAACATCGTGCTAGCACTGTATCAGCTATATGTATGATACCTGCAAATTTATATTGCGAATGGATGGTTTGATTTCCACAAGTTACAGATATTATTAGAAATATTTACCTTGCAACTGGACACCAAGGATGCTAACAAGATATTTCTCATCATGTGCCGTTGCAAGTTGTATTGTAATCAGTATTACTCTTCACACAAGAAACGCTCGTCATTAACGTTCGTTGTGTCTGTGTTTTGTCTTTACACAACAAGCGGATGTTCGAAAATTTTGTACCCTGCATCATAGAACAATATGTTTTATTTCTATGTCCTTTAGTTTGCACGCCGAACCTGAATGCTGTATAGTTTACTTGTGTAAGACGACATGGTGATTTATGGTTAGGGTGTTTAGTGCCATTTTAAACATATTTCAGTTATATCGTGGCAGCAAGTTTTATTAGTGGAGGAAACAGGAGTACCAGGGATAAAATCACCGACCTATGGCAAGTCACTGACAAACTTTATCTCATAATGTTGTATCGAGTACACCTTGCCTGGGCAGGATTTACACAAAAGATTATATGTATTTTGTATTCTGAAAGCAGAAATATTATTTCAAACATTGTAAAATCGGATTATTGTCCCGATGTAAATAAAGCAACATTAAGTAACACAAATAAATAAACTGTAAAACTGCAGACATCGCTTGTACACTCGGAAGCAAAACCTAAATTCGATCAAAAGTGGTCGATAAGCTCGCCTTATTGTTATATTTATTCGTCGAGATAGAAATTGCTGATTTATTAAAACAACTTTCAGTGACGACCTATTATATAAACATGACTGGAGACTTTCGGTGTCAAAATAAATGTTATCCTCTTAAGAATAACAGTAACATAAAATGTTTTATGGGCTTGTACTTTTATTCCTATTCGTATTGTAACTGCTATGAACATTTCTTATACAAATTGGTATTTTGATATCACAAGTTGTTATATTTCACTATGAGTGAGCGATTCTTGCTTAACGCCAAATTGAACAATTTGTATTAGCCATATCATAGCCGAGAACTAAGTACATTTTGATGAGTTAAATGATGAATTCCGCTTTGAACTAAACCAGCACGCTTATTTGAATCTTTATAGTCCGTGGGTAGACATGTCGCTTCACTCGGAAGCAGTATACTGATTCCGGCCACTCTGTTCTTTCTCCTTTCTCTTTAATTATGCATGCTTGGCGGAGCAGCATCTAATACCAATTATATAGACTTTGGTTTGACCCGACCGGGATTCGAATCTACGATCATCCGCACTCCATTACACTAACGCCGCTGTTATTTTACCACGTAAGTGGCGTTTAAAGCCGAATATAACGGCATTTCAGATTGATCCAAACGAATGTTCTATTGAAGCTACTGCACTTAGTTATCATTGCAGTCCACGTTTGTCAAGCGGTCAATCTATTTAAGATTGTAAATCACACTGCAGTAAGGAAAACGATTGTGAAGACTCGGGGTCAGGATCGTGAGTCCATATTTACTGTTGTTTCAGTGAGCAAGCGCTATAAACATCTATTTCAGTGTGTGTGTGTTTCAGAAATTAGATATCTTCATCGTTCCTTCAAACGGTAATTCTTTTTCGCCGTGATATCGCGGATTCATTGCTCTTTTGACTTTAATAACAATCCTTCAATACTCTTTCCATGAATTTTGTCTGTAAACATTCATGTCATAGTCTACATGAATTTAATGAGGATATGGTGCTTAACGCCACTTTCAACAATATTTCAGTTATATCGTGGCTCTCGGTTTTATTGGTGGAGGAAACCAGGCTACCCGGAGAAAAGCACCGACCTGTCACAAGTCAGTGACAAACTGTATCACAAAATGCTGTATCGAGTACACCTCGCCATCAGCGGAAATCGAACTCGCAACTGTAGTGGTGATAGGCAATTATTGCACAGGTAGTTGTAAATCCAACTACCATACGACCACGACGGCCCCCGTGAATTTAATGAATTTGTAGTTTAATCAATAATATAATAACCTTACTATGTTCGTTGATTGTTCTAACAAGTATTTAACATAATTTTGAAAATCTTCAATTGTTTGGTCTTTAACAAGGTATCCATTGTAACCAATTTTTGCAATTATATTGAAAACAAAGGTTAAACTATAATGGTCAACAATACCATCAATATCAACCAGACGAACAACCACCTCTCACCTAGTGCCGGGCTTACCAATAGGCATAGCAGGCTTAGAACCTCAAAATCTAGGGTTCTCCTGTCAATACGTTTTTACACTGTCATAGGTCTTTCTTACAAATGCCGTCATAACGCACTATTGTCTCTACATAGCCCATGGGTAATGGTCCTTGCAGTTGTGAGATTGGGGATTAGGAGGAACCTCAAGAGTGAAAAAGACTGCGGTCTCTCTTCATCTAAATCCACCACTGCTCTCACATCAAATCATTAAACACAAAAAACAACGATGGTCCTGGCTTGGGACATGAACAATTATGTCTTATACAAGTTTTTCGCTCTGTTTCTTTTAAACTGTCTCAAATGTGTAGGTTAAGAAAGACAACTCTACTCCTAAATATATGATGCTGTTGAATATCATTTTTTTTTGTTAGCATCAATAAGTTACCAGACGTATCAAATGTACTTAAGAATTTCACTTCTTCTACTCGGATGGCTTAGTGTAAACATATTTATTAAGTAATTCAATAATACAATACAAGCATGAATATGTACAAATTATTCAGATGAATCATTAATAGGATTCGGAAACAAGTTACAAAACTTATATTAATCCGTTTCCTGGCTGGCTGGCTTCGAACTATGCTGAAACATACGTATGCACAGCGAATATTTGTTGTTAAATTGTGTATTCTCGAATTTAATACTTGACGTACTTGTAACAATACACACTAAATGTGAATGTGACTAAAAATTAAATTAGATTATATTATGTTATCTGATATCAACTACGACCAGTATTGCGAAATCTACAGCTTGTACATTATGTTAGCAATACCATAGTAGATCATAAATACATAGATATATAATGTAATGCGCATGACGAGTTTCTGGAATAACCTTCATCAGGTAAGTTCAAAATCGAAAAATTGAAAAACAAAATAATTTACAGTTTTAGGAGAAATAAAACCAAAGGGTCTAAACAGGTTAGCCAAAATCTGGGGCGCCTATGCCTGGGGCAGGAGAACCTCGGTTTTGTTATTTCCCAAAAGGTGACATTCTCAATGGGGTAGTCAATGGATATGAAGAAACATGGGTAATTCTAAAAAGTGTGTATGCCATAGATAGATAACACATTCAAATTAAGAAATCGCAAAGGATGGTACTCACTGATCTTTCAAGGAGTGTGCTAATTTAGTTATGTATTCACAGAAGTCAATATTGGGTTGCCCGGGAAAGTACATGACACACGTGTATTTGTTTACTCTTGGCTTTTTCATAAACGGATAATAATATATTGTTTCCGAACTAAGCTAAATTTCGCTACCTAACATAGAAAAAACGTATCGTTCCGGAGTACTCCGGTCTTTAGCGGGGTTCGTGTTGCTCGATCTTTAGTTTTCTGTGTAGAGTTTTGCAGATATTTCTGTCCCTTTTCTTTTCGCGATTGTATTGTATGTCCTTTTACGATTTACGGCTTCTAATTACCCCTTTGGTATCTTCCCATCTTTTGTATCTTCCCACCTTTCGTTCCGGTTGTGTGGCATGTTATACGATTGCATTCACATTCACTGAATACATAGAATTTCTTAGATCCTGCAAATTTACACACTATGTAACTTTACATGCTTGTATGAAATTACAATACGTAGAAATCACATTTAGAGCACACGACACGTTTCTGGATTCACCCTTATCAGGTACGCTCAAAGTCGAAATCTTGTGAAATCAAATAATTTTAAAAAAAAATATTGGGAGCAATAAAACCAGAGGGCTTAAACAGGATAGCCAAACTCTAAAACAAAATCAAAAACATATAAATGTGAACGGGATTGTAAGTTTATTATTCAGAGCAGATGTATCTAAACTCAGTTCAAATGGAAAATAATATCCGTTTTTAACTGACTGTAAATAAAACGTTGATATTGCATTTTAATTTCATTAATTGCGTTTATATTTGTATCTTTTGTAGTTCACCGCTGTATTTTATTGGATGGGTTATTTTCAGTAGCTGGTCAAGGACTCTCTATTATTTCTTCTCCAGAAATAACCTTAGTTTGAAAACAGGCTACATTAAATTTAGCAAAAAAAACCTTTGAAATCAGAGCACTAAGAGGTTTGATCAATAATTAAATCGTCAGAGCAAGTAATTATACAGAACTTTCATAACATGGTTTAGCAGTGACACGAATCGTCCAATTTGCACTTAAGTGCATCAATTCTATTTCTGTTCCCAAATGCATTTTATTTTATTACATTATAAACTAATGTAATAAAATAATTACATTGATGAGAAGTTAAGTGCAACTGTGCAGAAAACAGATGAATGGTATTATCACGATATTTATTGTAAGTTTAGTGAAATTCTTAATTAGGAATTATTTCGGTTCTCAGATGTAACGTTCGTGTTAGCACGGCATATTATTTATGGACGTGTTTCAAGTATCTGTTTACAATTTTAACTCATGACATACGGTCACAGAAATCTAGAAGATGTTCAAACAAAATGGGGGCTTCAACAACAAGAATTTAACCGGACGTGGCTATATAAGTAAAACGGCGGGTGTCTTTTAAAAACCTGGAACTGCGTACCCTTCGAAATCATCTGGGTTCACTCACATATTTTCGATAGTGTCCGTGTTGCTTAACTTTTGTTGTTGCTGTAATTGTCTTCGTCCTCTGTCTTGTGTGCCCAATGTTGTCAGTGTTTCGGACTTGTTCATTCTTGATTGCCTCCTCAGTTTTCTCTCCCATTTACTTGCAAGGCTGTTTCTCTCTTAGATTTCACCTTTTCAATTATCTCAAAAATGTTACACTTGTAATGAAGGAAACCACATCGTACTGAATGTACAATTTTTGTTTGTCTCTGATGCAAAATTTGTAGTAGTTTAAGAATCAAAAAGAAGTAAAATTGAATTGTTTATAAATAGTTTTGACAGGCTTTTGATTACTTTGTCTTTCAATCTTTTGAATGAATTTGAATTTGAATTTTGGTGTTTAACGCCACTTTCAGCAATATTTCAGCTATATCATGGCGGCTAGTTTTAGTTTGAACATATTTTATTAATTAATAAATATAGTACAATGACATAAATTGTAATATGATACAATACAATTAATTAAAGGGATTCGAAAACAAGTTTAAAAAAAAACTTATATTAATTCGTTTCCCTGGTATATATCTTTACAATAATCAAACTGGTCTCGGAAGTTTATACAAATATCAAATTTTAAATTATAAGGAACAATGTTATTCTGAATAGATATAAATGTGAAATTTTCCATTTAGATAGAATAACTAAGTGATGAAAGAGAAGTGCACAAGAGAGAGAGAGAAAAAATAAACAATGAAAGGCAGATAGAAAAAAAATAAGATAAAAGACCTTAAGGGGTGAATCGCTTACTACAGATAATAAATTTTTGAACTGCTAAAAACAATTCGACGTTTTGGTTGGGTGCAAGTTTGGGTGATCCAAAAAGAAGTATTTCTGTTGTCAGGTTTATGGGTACATTAATAGGATTTATGTATAGTTGCCTTTGTGCAGTGTATCGTAGACAGTGAAATAAATAATGAGTAGTAGATTCGGTTAAACCACAAATACAGTTAGGCAATGTTCTTACGGAATAAATGTTGGTTTAGAGAGGAACACTGCATTCGTAATCTGGAATGGAGAATTTGCCCAAGGCGACTACCAGTATAATAATAAAATGGTTTTGAAGATATATTTGATTTTAGAGAATACTTCAAGGCTTGAATGGATGGACTTAGTCTAATATTATCTGGTTGTAAGTTCCACAGTCGAACGGATGATGGAATGAAGGAATTGTAATACTGTGAGGTTCGTGTACGGATAACGGGAAGAGCAGAAGCATTGCGTGTGTTATAATCGTGTATATTTGCAAATGCTTGCAGTACTAAGTTGCTTATATAGTGTGGCGTCAATTTTTTTGTCATTTTGTAAAATTGAACAAGTTTATGTTTTTCTCTTCGATCTTTAAGTTTTTCCCCGCCTGTTTCCTTATAAAGGTTATTAAGTGAAACCAGTCTAGTGCCTCCGGTAACTATTCTGGAAGCTTCTAGTTGAACATTTTCAATTTTTTTATTAAGTGAAATACTCATGTTATCCCATATTACATCAACGTATTCTAATAGGGGTCTGATAAATGTAAAATATATTTTTTCAAGAGTTTTTCGGTCTAATATAAATTTAAATTTTCTTAGGATATTGATCCTCTTGTAAGCTTTTTTTGTTATCATGTCAATGTGTTTTTCCCAAGTCCCGTTGTCTGAAATAACTAGTCCAAGATGTTTGTGTTCTGAAACAGTAGAAATGTCATTGCTGTCCATGTAGAGTGGGGGATGGTCCGGTTTGTCGATTTTTCTAGAAATAGTCATGGTTTCCGTTTTTTGAGCATTGAATGTAACCAACCATTTTGTTGCCCAGTCATGAATTTTTGTCAGCGACTAGTTTTAGTGGTGGATGAAGCCGGAGTACCCGGAGAGAACCACCGACCCTGGGCAAGCAACTGGTAAACTTTATCACTTGCAGCTGCTAGTCGAGTTCATCCTTTTTTTGTAATTTACAAAGCTGGGCGCGAACCCACGCCGTATTGGTGATAGTCTTGTGGGAGTTGTTAGATCCAACGACCGAACTCATTGAGCCACCCGGGTCCCCTTCCAATCTTTTGAATATAAGCGTACTTGATGAATATTGTTCCAGAAAAGAGTTGTGCGCACTAAATTAGATATCTACAATTCGCATTTTCCCCATTTGGTATTATGTATTCGTGAAAAGCATATTATCTTTGTATTTGGTAAGGCTTTTTTACTGAAGTTTTGAATAAAGGGATACTTCAAAATGCAAAATCAAAAGGGTATTACAAAACCAAAAGCAAAACATCTGAAATCGTAGGCATTACCTGTTCCATATATGTATATATTTGTTTTGACCATCTCATAGTCTTCGTTAGACAAGAATATACATGTTTTAGCCAAAACTCCTGATTTTCTAAATTTGAGTTTGGATTTGGAGACAAAAACCGATATGTAGGGATTACAAAAGTGCTGTCAATTATGATTTATAAGGCTATGTTATAAAAAGACAATTGACGGAAGAAGAATTTGAAGATACCAAAAGTGTTATCAGAATCCTTAAATCGAAGAAGAACAGACAACACAATGGTCAAAAGAAAAAGTCCAAAAGGACAAACAACGATCTACAAAACATACATATAAAACTAAAGATCGAGTAACACGAACCCCACTATAAACCAGGGTGAAATCAGGTGCTTTGGAAGGGAAAGTAGTTCATGCTTTACTAGTGGAATGCATCGGGTACACTCATTTGCAAACGATTAGAAAGCCAGTAGTCTGTAGAATAAAGACTTTATATATTTGTTGAACGATTTTCCATACATCATTTTGTGTTCTACATTGTGACAAAATAAAGAATATATATATACGACCTTCAAACTTTGCAAATGCAAAATTCTCACAACTTTCTTAATGCATTTTCAATTATAGCACATTACTAATAGTGGTTCTGTTCGTCATGGCTATGCGTTTATTTTCCTGGGAGCTGACGGAGAGCATTCGTTCACATTAGTGCTAAAAACATGACATAATAAACTTTTAGAATAAATTGTGATTAATTTCGCATGATAAAACTCACTACCATTAAATCTAAGAAAATGCACCGTAAAATTGATCTGGTTGTGTTTTTTGCTGGTTCTTAATTAAAGTTATATAATCCCAGTTACTTCTATTCCTGTTCTTGTAGGTCACTGGTTTTTGTTTTTCTTTTTGTTTTTTGTTTTTTATTTAGTTGACAGTGCATTAATGACAATGTTTTAAGTATTACTGTTCAATCAATTTCAAGAATAAATATTGTCTTAAAAACAATTATTACTCAATTTGATTTTAATTCTGTTTAAAGATGTACATCATATTTTTATTAAGGCAATTGTTATCAACCACTGGTTGTCGAAATAGTGCCTGGTTGATCAGTTTAAGTTAGGTACCCCCACGAAGGGTGTGGGCAAGAGTGGCCGTTTGTGGTTCGTTGGAAGGCCACATTTCCCGACCCTATTCATTATATCATTGTTTTCCTATGGTAATTGAATCTTCCTCAAACAAAGCAGTTTAGTTAAGTGTTCTGGTATTGTAAAAGCAGATATGCTACATATACGATTCACAATATTATTTGACATGATTACACGTAGTTTGTTACAAAATATCTGGGAAAAATAAATATCTAATTTAGTGTGTACATATAGATTCTCCTTCAGTTGCCCTTGGGTTACGATATTTCTCCACTCAAGAGAGTTAAATTTAAAATTTCTACCAATGCGTTTGAAATTAATGCGGGGAAAGGCACGAGACATTTTAATCCTCTAGAGGATTACATATTTTTCCACCACTGGTTCAGCGGGGTTAAAACGCCGTAATAATGGGAGAAAACGTGTTTCACGAATAACTTTCTTCGGTTACGTCCAAAGGCATGAGATGTGAAAGCCAAATGACTTTATAATCTTTTGGATCAAGAAACCAATCCCTTATATCATTTATGACCTACCAATAGATTGTTAACATGAACAACACAACGGGTACCACAGATGGAGCAAGAACTGCTTACCCTACAGGAGCATATTGGCTTACCCCTGGGGTTTAGTTGAATTAGTGTAATTTTGTGATTTTTCTATAGTGTTTAGTAGATCATTGTTTGCCGTTTTTCTCTGGCCGTTGTATTTTCTGTCCTTGACAACTTCTGATTACTCCATTGGTACCGTTAAGAGAAGTCTGAAGACATCAAACGTGTATTCAACAGTCATAAATCGAAACTTTTCTCATTGTTTGTAGAATAGATTACGTCATGGGTATAGCTAAAATAATCCTCACTGGTCTCATGTCTTATTTATGTTATTTATATTTGTTTGCATGTCCAACACATCTTAACTATATGAGTAACATGGCAAGTGTCTTACAAGAGCAGGGATTGCTAGCACATGCGTTCGCCCCCCCCCCCCCCCCGTGATTTACTCGTGGGGTTCGTGCTGCTCATCATTTTTTTTTTGTCTTTGTTCTGTATCTTGTTCCCAAAGTTGTCTGTGACTTGTTCCAAAAATTGGCTGTGTCTCTAGATTATTCATATTTGATTGTCTGTGTCTCTGGATTATTCATATCTGATTGTCTGTGTCTCTGGATTATTCATATTTGATTGGTTGTGTCTCTGGATTATTCATATTTGATTGGCTGTGTCTCTGAATTATTCACATTTGATTGGCTGTGTCTCTGGATTATTCATATTTGATTGGTTGTCTCTCTGGATTATTCATATTTGATTGGCTGTCTCTCTGGATTATTCATATTTGATTGGCTGTGTCTCTGGATTATTCATATTTGATTGGCTGTGTCTCTAGATTATTCATATTTGATTGGCTGTGTCTCTGGATTATTCATATTTGATTGGCTGTGTCTCTGGATTATTCATATTTGATTGGCTGTGTCTCTGGATTATTCATATTTGATTGCCTGTGTCTCTGGATTATTCATATTTGATTGTCTGTTCCGTTTTCTCTCATGTTCATTGACGGTAAACCTGATCAACTAATATTCGCGACGAAAAGTACTGAAATTTTATATAAAATACTTGAACTTTAAACATATTAAGAAGTCACACACAATTACGAAGGATATTCACCTAATTAAACGTAAGTGTAAATTAACCACTTAATATGGAAAGAAATGTCATAGCTGTTTCATTAAAATTGATTATTGATTTAAGGGTTATTTTGCTCAAACGGTTTTATCATAAAGATGAAGAAAAGTGTAGCAATCACATCGTCGTTCTTGCACTAATTTCGTGTTAAGTGCACTTTTTGTCAAGAAATGTTGACTTATGCCCACCGTACTTGTAACATATTGCAGCATGAAATCTGTCAAGTGTTTCTTCCGTGCTTAATGTACTATTTTACAGTTTTCGGTGATTCTTGTTATCAACGCAATATTTTTGAACTTCCTCGATTTTTAGAGCGTAGAGGTTTAAGTTCTATAAATGTCAAAGCTCGCACATAAAACGACGCTTTAATCCATCATTACAAAATGAATCACTTTTTCAGTATCAAGTACATCGGTTTGATTGTTGTATCTTATACTATAACATACACAACATAAATAACCTTGCCATAGTAGACATTCTATTCTAATATGACATCCTTCAAACGCTTTGAGTCCAAACCCGTGGTAAAATTAATATATACCTACAGCCATTGTAATTTATGACGTCATCGACAATTTATAACGATATTTTTGCAATTTTTACATATTAGAATCGAAATAATTCATGGAAGCCATATGTATATATTGTTTTTACCACGGGTAGGCCTTAATGTCAGCTTTTTACCCCTCGCTAACGCTCGGGGTAAAACTTCGTGACATAAAGGCCTACATATGGTAAAAACAATATATACAAATAGCTTCCATAAATTATTTCTTAATTAATTATTTTTTTCACATATCGGTTTAACATGCAACCTTAACAATACAATACTATTATTGTCCATGCGTTTTCAAGGGCAACGTCACACGTCAACGATCTCAAACCTGTTAGGGCGAGATAAACGTCAGTTATTGTGATATTGATATCATAAATCACATAAAATGCGTATTTTTATGCACGAGTTCTAATATCGTAGTTCGTTTCCTATGATGTGTCTTTATATTCTTAGTTCCGTGATGTGATGTCCGTTACGATTTCCGCATAAAAACGATGTTCGGTTCGTGCTTTACATCCAGTTGTTTGTAGGAGAACGAATGTCTTATTTACGTTATTTGTGTTTGTTTGTGTATAGTGGTGTCCAACACATATTGTGTTGTGTTTTTCTTTTGTTTTTCTTCATATTGTGTACTCTATGTTGCCAGTTTCTCTGGATTGTCCTTTTATGATTGCCCCTTCGGTATTCTCTAACGTTTATTTAATCACATAAAATACGTGTGTTTATACACGAGTTCCTCCACCGTTGTTCATTTCCTATCTTTATAATTGATAATAAAGGAGTAAATTGAAAAACAACAAAATATCACATTGTCGGAACATCCAATAGAACAAATCGTGGTAAGAGACAAAATTCGATATCCTAACACTTTCCTGCTTTGGCTCAGGCACTTCAATAAACAGTTGTGGGGTTAAATTAGTTTTATGGAAACAAACCTCCCCTCTCAATGAAATCATGCGGTCATGCAAACATTTTACACATGTGAGTAAAATGTTAAACTTCGTAATAAAATGTTAAACTTCGTAATAAAATGACGTCTTAAGGGGGGTACCATACAATACAGGGAGATAACTCTTTAAAATCAGTTGAACGTTTTGTTCATATGCTGTTTCTATGCAGATTTCAAGCATCTCGGTGATCAAAGCCACAGCCAGAAAAGCTGCTATGTGGCTAGTGCATTTATAGCTCTGAGTCTGTTGGTTTTTATATTTATTACAGTGGATATATTCAAACACACTGCCAAAAAAATAAGAAAATTAAAAGAGCAGATCAAATGTTACCTGAAGTTTATGCTACCACCTTAATATATCATTACAAAATGAACAAGAGAAGAGACAAACAGTTTTATCTAGTATTTATTGGGTTCATGGTTCAAATCGACATGAGCTGTTTATAAAGTACATCAGTGTTTATCTTCAATATTACATTGATTTTGATAAACACATCATAATTACATTCATGTTTTGATTTTTTGACATTAAGCTTTGAGTTTTCAGGATTCTGACATTTTGAGTTAGTAATATACATGTTTACTCTGAAAAATCGAGTCAATAGACTTCTACAAAGGATAATCAATAATTTAAATAATAATCTATTTTCCACAGGGATATTCTACATTGAGGTCATTCTTGCCACCATATTTTTCACAGAGGGAGTAACCGGCTAGAAGATCCTCAATGAAAATTCCGTTCTCTGGAGGAATTGGACCGTCTTGATATTCAATCGGTAGTTTATCACTGAAGGTTTTTTGCCGATAAAACCCCAAATCCTTTATCAAGTTGTTAATATTCTCATATGTCATCTTATCCAATGGAATTCTCTGAAATGAATTGGTAGTTTTCATTTAAGTAAGTCTACATAAAATTGTTATGTGACAAACCTTGTACAATGATTATCATATGCAGAATTAATCTATGCGTAAATGAAAATCACATTGCACAAAAAGTGCTCTTGAACAAACAAACAAACAAACAAATATAGAGCATACGAGGAAAAAAATGTCGTCCTTGTAAAGCAAGACATCACAATTTTCGCCACTAAACATATCAACAACACAGACTTCCCTACCACAAATAACTGTATTTTTATTTGCTAAATCATAGATATAAAAATATATGCTTTCTATCCCATAACAATATATTTTAGGAAGGAAATCCTAACAAATAAAATCGGTTCTGTCAGCATTTTATCATCGCTATTAATATGAACCTAATATAAAGGAAATATATTTATGCATTTACCGTCTGACAATTAAAGCCATGAGAAAATATTCAAAATGTTGAGCACCTAGCGGGAACCTTAGGATATAGAAACAGGGCCTAGTTTCTCCTCAGATTGGTAAAACTCCTCTAGAAGAGTAGTACGCTGGTTGTGCATGACTAATCAAATACATTGTACACAACTGGTCTTTAGAAAGGGACAAAAATGCCTCCCTTTTGTTTTGAGGATGCCAAAACCCTTGCACGTAAAAGACAACTAGCAGGAGCTATAAAATACGTTTACAAGCATTGATCGTTGAGGTCTTGGTGCCATGAAACATTTTCCGATTAAATCAATTATATCTCCTTTGCAAACTGGTAATCGTCAACAATCAATCAATCAATCAATCAACCAAATACTGACAATCCGGTCACCATGGAATAATGGTCTAAAACATTAGCAAAAGGAATGCAATAGAAAACTGTAAAGATACCAAAAGGGGTATTCAGAATCAGTAAACCAATGGACAGGCAATACAATTGTCAAACGTAAAATACCAAAATAGTCTACAGAACACTACAGATAGAACAACATGAACTCCACAGAAATCCCGGGTAAAACTTTGTCAATTTATATTCTTCTAGTCATAAAGTACACTGCTATAAAATAGACAAAAAGACTTACAAATATTTCTTCATTGTGTTTGTTATATAGAATTAATTCAGGGATCTTCTCTGCCTCTGTCACATTCAGATGAGGCATACTGATATAGTTAAGGATAACATATAGTTCTGTATCATTAAAGACAAAGAACATATTAATTAGAGATAACTTACGTCAGTACTGTGTGTTTGTTTTGTTAAACAAATCCTTACTTACCTCATATCATCTTGTTTCATTTTTTAGTATACTTCATACGAATTTAACATGTAGTAAGTAAATATAAATTGCATACAATGTGGCTGTCTGTGTGGTATATTGGTTAAGATTGGATTCCATTTTCCATTCAGAACTACACGAAGAATGTGTATAGAAATGATTGCAACTCTATTTTTCGCTGACAAATCAACGACATTTGAAATGGTTTCGTGGTTTCAAATCACTATTATTATGAACGCCATTATTATTATCTGTTTATGCTGACAAAGCATAATGATACATTTAGTAAAAGGATACTAGTAGAGTCCCTCTTTGTTAAACCACTGTAAGACATGCTTGTATTTCTTCTTAAACGATCATTTAAAACTAATCTGTAAATGATATGAAAAATAACAGTATATGATAAATAATAGTAAGTTAGTATATATAAATACAAAATATGGACGGGCCGTCGTGATCGTGATTGTATGGTAGTTGGATTTACAACTACCTATGCAATCAGTACCTATCACCACTGAAGTTGTGAGTTCGAATCCCGATCAGACAAGGTGTACTCGATACAACATTTTGAGATAAATTTGTCAGTGACTTGTGACAGGTCGGTGGTTTTCTCCGGGTACTCCGGTTTGCTCCATCAATAATACTGACCACCACGATATAACTAAAATATTTTTTAAAAGTGGCGTTAAACACCATAACTCAAAATCCTACAGAAATATAGCTGTGTGGTATTGATAGGGAAAAAATTACCAATGATGTATTATCAAATTATTTTTGTAATTTACAGACGTAATGCTGTGTGAGAAATAATCAGATCCTGCAATACAACTATGAAAACAATATGACAGTTACATATTAGGTTTGACAAATAAGTATCTTAAATCAGTCATGACAGTACAGTGCCGCTGTATATCTTTCGTTTTCACCAACTGTACCTTTCCTCGTTCATGACTTATCATCGGGTTTATAACTAGATTAACACAACGAGTGCCACTAGTGGAGCAGGAACTACTTACCATTCCGGAGCACCCGAGTTCACCTCCGGTTTTTAGTGTGGTTCGTGTTCGATCTTTAGTTTTATGTGCAATGTTTTGTAGATCATTGTTTGTCCTTCTGTGCTTTTTCTTTTGGCCATTGTGTTGTCTATACTTTTTCGATTTATGGAATCTGATTACATTTTTTTTTAATCTTCAAAACTCTCTTTAAGATCTGGATGAAAATGACTACTTTGTATACTAACTGCTGAATATCGTTTGATGGTATTACTACTGTGATTTTAATAGTCATATTCTTACATATTCCACCCTTTTATGAATTTGCTAGATATATTTGATCTATTAAATGTCATTTGAATTTCTTTGAAAGATTGTTGATTTTAGCAACGATTTTTCACACAGTACATTAATGGCCACTTGCGTACGTCGGGATTAATCCCTGATCAATGTGATCCAAGCTTAAGTCTAGCTTATTTTTGTAAGTTCACTTGCGCACCTTCGTTTTATACATGAGTAAGGTTCAGGTATTGAGTTCAACTCTGAGCCAGGTTTAAATAGATGTTCAAATAAACATGGACGATTATATTGATGACATAGATAGGATAAATGTTGTGGAAAGGTTGATAAGACGGGAACAAGTGATTAGGGACCGACAAAACCCCTTTTTAAACTATTCTGATGATGAATTTATTGATAGATAGAGGCTGAATAAGGAGTGTGTATTGACAATATTAGCTGAAATAAGAGACAGTTTGGAACCAAAATAGAAAAGTTATCATTAATTTCGCCTCTTAATCCGTTTTTAATTTCATTACGATTTTACGGAACTGGGAGTTTTTTTTTAAAGTATCAGGAGATTTGTTCGGTGTTCATGAAAGCACGGTTTCACATATAATTAAGCGGGTATCTATGGCACTTGCTTCATTGAACAAACAATATGTTAAGTTTCAATCCTGAAATGAAGTTCAAGAAATTCAAAGGCAGTTTATGCAGCAAAGCAGAATTGCTGGTGTTGTAGGTGCTGTAGATTGTACACATATTCATATCCAGTCACCAGGAAGGGATACGGCAGAATTATTCCGCAACAGAAAAGGATTTTTTTCATGAATGTTCAGGCAATTTGTGACCATGATCTGATACTAACAACTGGTGTAGCAAGATGGCCTGGAAGTACTGACGACAGCCGTATTTTTGAGAACAGCCGATTTTGTACAAAGATTTCAATTGTGTCAAAATTCTCTTATGTACACCATGGCGAGAATTAAATTCTTTTCCAATATTTTCCCATTCTTTGTTCTTTTTACTGATCATTTTCCCGTCGTTTTGTTTACTTTCAATTATACC
>MJUT01010549.1:100392-114371 GCA_002080005.1 Gigantidas platifrons | reverse complement strand
AGTCACTGACAAACTTTATCACATTATGTTGTATCAAGCACACCTCTCCATGAATGGGGTTCAAACTCACAAATTTAATAGTGATAGTCACTGACAAACTTTATCACATTATGTTGTATCAAGCACACCTCTCCATGAATGGGGTTCAAACTCACAAATTTAATGGTGATAGTCACTGACAAACTTTATCACATTATGTTGTATCAAGCACACCTCTCCATGAATGGGGTTCAAACTCACAAATTTAATGGTGATAGTCACTGACAAACTTTATCACATTATGTTGTATCAAGCACACCTCTCCATGAATGGGGTTCAAACTCACAAATTTAATGGTAATAGTCACTGGGAAACTTGATCACATTATGTTGTATCAAGCACACCTCTCCATGAATGGGGTTCAAACTCACAAATTTAATGGTGATAGTCACTGACAAACTTTATCAAATTATGTTGTATCAAGCACACCTCTCCATGAACGAGGTTCAAACTCACAAATTTAGTGGTGATAGGCACTGATTGCACAGGTAGTTGTAAATCCAAATATCATTACTGTCACGGCCCCCGTATATAAAGTATGATATAAATAGTTCATCAACATCAGTAAGGAATGTCATACTTTTATTTAGTTTTACAAACTTTCATATAAATAAACAACAGAAGATGGACAACAAAATGATATGAACAATTATTATTTCATCTAACATAACAAATCGACGATCTAAATTAAATTAATGTCCACCACAGTTCAATATGGTTTTATCTATTATAGTATTATTTATATTTGTTTCTAATAAATAAACAAAACAATATTCAATATAACAGAGATCTGGTTAGAAAATAAAATAACTGAAATCAATGAAAGATAGCCAAAATCATCTACACACTCTTTCAAAATAGTCATTGTTGACTTGTTCCGACGGTGTCCAGCAACTTTTGGAAAACAATTTTCAGAGGAAATAGCTGAAATCAGTTAAATAACGAAACAAAATACATAGGAGTGGATTAATAGATAATTTTATATCTTGTCTTAGTACTAATGCTGAAAGGTTGGAGGAAAGCCAAAACATACAATCTATACATTTGAAGGTACAAAACTCAAATACGACAATATGATCAAAATCTTATATTGGAATTGTTCGAACAGTGTGTTTTTTTTTTTTTCATTTTAATATGTAAATATGCAAAATTTTGTCAATGTTGTTTTCACTGGATAATTCATGTACAGAGAGTGGTTAGGAGTTATGGTGTTTAATGCCACTTTCAACAAGATCTCAATATCATGCCACTCAGTTTTATTGGTGGAGGAAACCGGAGTACCCGGAGAAAACCACAAGTCACTGACAAATTCTATCGCATAATGTTGTATCAGGTACACCTAGTGATGAGGACGATTCGAACTCACAACGTTTTACTAGATAACTGATGTACAGTAACCTAAATCCAGTTGTGTCAGATGTTGATGAAATGCTACATATCTAAAATATACTTTTAATCTGATGGCATAAATGACCAAAACATGTCAAATCAATTTAGACTAAGAAATATGCCACCTGTCTATTTCAGATTTAATATTTAACCAGATGTTAATTATTACTGTTTAAAGTTGTGAGTTCAAATCCTGCTTATGACGAGGCAGACTTGATACAATATTATGTGATAAAGTTTGTCAGTGACCTGTGTCAGTTTGGTGGTTTTCTCCAGTTTCTTCCATCAATAAAACTGACTTTCACTCTATAACTGAAATATTGTTGAAAGTGGCATTAAACACCATAATCCTATCCTAATTATTACTTTTTAAAACTAATTACAAAAATGTACACAATGTCTCTTTCTTTAAAATAAAAATTAAATCAAAAGAAAATTAATTAATTTTGTCATTAATATCACTAAATGAGTTTTACATGTAAACAGATCATTAATGAACATAAAATTAAAATAAACACAATTTATGAAAAACATCTTCCCAAAAATAATAATGGTAGCTGATATAGGCAAAATAATGGTGGCAGGTATAGCATTGTGACTCAAAAGAATATCTTCTACAAGATTCATAATTGTAATAAGGGAATGAGACAATATTTTGATGTTCTAATTGAATGAAATAAAAAAAAATCCTTTTAAAAAAATAAATTCTTCATGAAATTATCTGTACTATAATATTTCCTCTACAATTAAATTATATTACAGTAAAACCTGTCTAACCTGAACTCCTTTGGGACTAAAGAATGTGTTCAGTTTAGACAGGTATTTAGTTTACACAGGTTCAAATTACATAGACATTTAGTAGGTGGGACTGTAAACTGTCTGGTTTAGACAGGTTTTCGGTTAACTCAGGGTTTTGTTTAGACAGGTTTTCGGTTAACTCAGGGTTCAGTTTAGACAGGTTTCACTGTATTAGTATTTCTACAACATGAAGTCTTTTTTTTCTTAATTGCAAAAATAATCCAGTTATATTTTTTCCTGATTATTGCCTTTTATTGCACAATTACAAGCACAATAAAATTATAATGGTGACAAATTGCCTATTTTCTCAGTAATAGTAATAGTGATTAGGCTATTATCTTGTGCAAGAATACAGGCAGAATTATCACATACATGATTAAACATATAAATTAAACTATGTTAAGCACTTTGAGTAATTTTTTATCTATTATATATAGCGCTATATAAATTGTGTATTATATATATATAAAGAGTAGATCAATGAGGTTCAAGTATATGTATGCAGTGCCATCTTATTGCATGGGGAAGCTGGGAAGTTGCCCGGGGGCCCCCATACTAATTTATGTATGTTGTTTACAGCATGGTTTTTAATGTTTAAATACTGATTTTGTTGGAAGTATCAATACAATAAATATATTTTTTAATTTTACTGACATTTACAGTTTTATTCCTGCGAGTGGTTCTATATGTATGAGCCTCAGTGCAATACTTTGCCCATGGGTCTGTAATGCTGTTAAGATGGCCCTGTATGTACGATCTGTGACATCAAGTGGTGTATACACACATGTATACTTGTTAATATAAAATATGTTAATATTATCAAGCCAAGAAGACTTATAATTTAATTATCAGCTGTAACAATTAAAGGACTGGATCATTGAGTAAACAATTATATTTACATCTTTCATTAAAAAAATTCCTCATCATAAAATTAAAAAAATATCAAATACTAAGCAGTCATAAGCACCATGCGGACATCTCTGTTAAATTCATTTTCTAGAAAATATTCTTCAATTTTCTCTACCTCTTTACAACATAAAAATGTTGATCAAATAGCTAGCATCAAGCCCTGCAATCCACAATTCTTAATGTAACAACAACAAAAAAGCTGGGGAGATAAGATAAGACTAGAAATGAACATTTATACATATATACTCATACCTGCCATTAAGGGACACCTGTATATAACAAATCACTGTCTATAAACGGCAGTTTTATTTTCTCCATTTAATTAAAAGTGCATATAATTTAAGCCTGTATATAAAGGGAAACTGCACATTTTCAGGTTTCTGTCAACAGTCTTTGCCTAAATTTTTTTCACCTACTTGCCCGAAAACCAAATTTAGAAATTTGTTCTATATATTCAAACAAATTCTTTCATAATTTTTCACTTGTCCGTATCTAGATTTACTTGTCCCCGGGCTTCCGGCAGGTGGGTTAGCGTAAAGACTGTGTAAGTGTCCTTTATACCCAGGTTTGTCTGTATTAGTTTTAATGATTACTCTCAATGATGATTACATTAACTGATCTTAGTACCTATATGTGGACTAGAAGAACTTGTATAATACTGAAGGAGAAATGAAAATGATAATAAATAATAAAGGAATGTTGAAGCATTGTGTATAGGGTATAATTAAGGGTAATAACAAAATTACCGAACACTGAGCAATCTTCCAAAGGGAAATTCAAAACTCATAAATCAATAAACAGACAAAATCAGTCAACAACCGGGAAACTGGGAAACCGCAATGGTCCTGACTTGGTACAGGCATTTCTAAAGCATTGTGTATAGGGTTAACTGTTTGGCGTTATTAGTATTTATTGTCAGTTACTTTCCTTTTACGTCTGGTATGGTTTATGGTGTCTAACGCCACTTTCAACAATATTTCAGGTATATCATGGTGGTCAGTTTTATTGATGAAGGAAACCAGAGTACCCAGAGAAAACCACCGACCTGCCACACTTTTACATCTGTATAACAGAGATATATTTAGCATATACTATTTGCAAATAATTCTATAGAACAGGAATAAAACTAAACAGGGGCACTAGATCACTAAAATTTAGTCTGGTCCTTGAAAAATTTTTATGCAGTAGCCCAACTGTCTACTGAAATTTTGATTAATTCAATGTGCATGGTCAGTTGCTGGGTCCCAAAATTTTTTCCTGGGCTACTAAAATTGTTATTATACAAAGCCCAGCTGGCAACTTCAGCAAAAATGTCAAGTTTGGTCCAAATGTTACATTTTGTGCCCATAGAAGAAGCAAATAACATTGTGTGTAAAGTCCAGAGATAACTTTAATGTTCCAAACAGGTCTTATAACCATTTACTTCACTAGAGAATTCTTATTTATTCAAATATTAACTAATGAAAATTTAAATATTATTTCAATAAAAAATGATTTTCTCTCCTATTATTAATATTAATACCATAAACAATGTGCTGGGTCTTTAATAATATCATTCCAATTATATTTTTATCGGTAGATTATTAACAAAAAATAAACATTAAAAAAAAATGTATAATGCCACTCATTTTTACCTTAACTTAAACAGATATTTAAATATTGCATCAAATTACAGCTAGTCTTGGAGAAAAAAATGTTAGTTAACCAGCATTTAGAATAAGATTTTCTACATATATTGCCAAAAAATAACAATATTTAACAACAATAATTCCCATCAGTACTTCGTAATCGTATCAAACAGATTTGGCTGTAGAAAAAAGCTATTTTGTCATATACCCATCAAGTTCTTAACATATACCATGATAAGTAATTGCATTGTTTGATAATGACAGAACATTGTGACGGTCCTATGACTGAGACTTCTTGTGTTTGTCTTTACATAATCTCTTGTGGTAACTCTGGGCCGTGGAGTTGACGATGGACAGAACAAAATATACTACCATTAAAATCACCACTTTCTCAAATATCCATCCTAGCAAATTAGATTCCTAAAATGAGAATACGATAAGGATTAATTTGATACATCAGACAATATTCACTGTATGTGCTACCCGAGAACTTACAAGCTGCTATGTAAGTGAGTAAGTTTAATGCCAAATGAGCAATATTTAGATTCCTAAAATGAGAGTCATCATAGGATTAATGTGAGTTAAGGTTAAGGTTATGGTGTTTAATGCCACTTTCAACAATATTTCAGTTATATCATGGTGGTCAGTTTTACTGATTGAGGAAACCCAAGTGCCAGGAGAAAACTACTGACCTGTCAAAAAACTTTTTCATATACGGTTGTATTGAGTACACCTTGCCATGAGCGGGGTTCGAACTCACAACGTTAGTGGTGATAGGCACCGATTTCACTAGTAGTTATAAATCCAACTATCATACGATCACGAACAGGATGGCCCCATATTAGACAATATGAGTGTTTGAATGACTGTTGTTTAATCAGGGTTCATACACTTTTTTGTTGAGCAAAATCAAGGACTTTCCAGGACAAAAATTACAGTTTTCAAGCACCTTTTACTGAGCATTTTCATATATAAAACCTTTGTTAACCTTAGAAATTAACTTTTATAACCACAAGCAACACATTGCTTGCAGTTTTAAAAGTTACAAGCAAAATTCAGTGTTATTTAATATTTAAGAAGCATTTTTTTTGGAGGGGGGGGAGGGGGTTACAACTAACATAATTATTGAATAGTGCCAACAAATCAACAAATGGAAAGAACAGTCAGTGTAGGAGCTACTACTATAACATGCAACAACCCAGGTTTTACATTCTATTACATGATTAATTTATTTCCTATCAACTGTTTACCAGACACTACATCTGTTTTGAAGGGGCAAGCAAATAAATGTGACAGTCAAAGTGAAATTTAGTGCATTCAGAACCATTTGTGGGTTTCATTTTATATCTTGGAAAAGGGTAATATTTTGTGACTCCTGAAAAAAATTGAAAAATTTATAACACTTATTAACAGACTAGTCGATGAACTTTTATCCAATGATATATATAGCCTTCCGAAGTTAACATCCGTGTCCTTTCCATTTTCATCTTTTTTGTTTCGAAGCCAACATCAACATTCAATTCCCAGAATTCCCTCATCCATTTACGGACACCTACTGTAGTATTATACAGTTTTTTTTTTCATTATTTTTGTCTAAGTTTGTTTGCCGGTTGACCTACATCGGTAGTTTCATTTCATGTTTATTTTTAGGTGGAACATACTTTAAAAGCATGCTTTGCTGACATAAATACGTCAGCAGTGAGTCAAAACCTCTTCAGGATTTTCTAGAATTTTCATTAGATAGTACGTCAAACATTAGAACGTCAAACATTAGAACACGTGTTATGAGAAGCACTGGTTCCCATTCCTGAACAAAACTACGATGGTTGAGAACTAACGACACTGACAAACCAGTTGAATTATAACCCCCAGCAGCGTAGGATATAAATAGACTACGTTTTAAAATTTATTCTAAAATTAAAAACAGAAAACACACATTTCGGAACAGGAAAAAGGTAGAAAGGTACAATTTTTGTACACTTGCTGAAATATGCACACGCATTTTTTGTCATTCACATGTCAATTTTCAGATGTAATATGAAAAAAACAGACGCATTTAGCGTCTTTGCGTCTGGTAATTTCGAACCTGCAGGCTTTCTTCAAGTGAAAATGCCTGTACCCAGTCAGGAAAATGATGGGTGTCCAATGTCAGTGGAGGAAATGTCAAAACTTTTGTTGCAGCATTTGCAGTGTGCTTTATGAATATCTGGACTATTTCTAAGCCAGGCATGGTATTGTGGCTGCTCTAGCCATTTGTTCAGGAATTTACATTTTCCCGGCATCTTGAACTGGCAATGATCAAGGTCACTGGCGACCGACGGCTGGTCACGCGACGTTATGATTTTTTATTTTCATAATTTTTAATTTAGAACATTAAAGTGGACACGTTTGATGTTATGCCCATTAAGAAATACGTTCAGGAAAACCCATGAATCGTCACAGAAACCAATTAAAACGACAAACTTGAAGCCAGGTGATGGGATTACATTAATGCGTATTTTTGATTTGAGCGGTAAAATTCCGGAAAACACCGTTTTATAGAAATAGCGCGATTTTCGATAAACAAATAGCACGTAGTAATACGGGAAGGTCTATTTATATTTCCATGGGTAACTGAGGTTGTTGACATCGATTCAATGTCTTGGAGATAGAAAATGACTGTTAACATGCACTTATTTCGCAGGAATAATATTGTTCAAATGAAAAAGTAGTTTTCAAGCACCTTTATTGGAATTCAAGTACTTTCAAGTCCTTGATTTTGCTACTTTCGTTTTCAAGTACTTTCAAGGATTTCAAGCACCTGTACGAACCCTGTTTAATGCTTAAAATTAAGTGAGCAAATTTTCAGCTATATAATGGCGGGAACAAGTTACACTTGACAAGATGATGAGGATGGTTTCCCTGTACAAGACCAACACATTAGTTGGATTTTTATAGAGGCAACTCTCTGAAACAAAAGTCAACAGAAAGACATGTCGCTCCACTCTGACACATTATCCTGATTCAGAGTCAACCAGTGTTAGGTCTTACTCCTTACTGCTACATGCTCAACTGAGGAAAAGCAAATTCCAATATTATAGTCTTTGTGTTGACCCGACCAGGCATGGACTCATGATCTACCGCACTCAAGTAAAGCACACTATGGCCACATTTAAAAATATGTATGCTTCCCCTCTGCCGACCCAACCTTCAAAAACAGGGTAGGTAGGTAGGTAAAAAGTTGGTTTTTCATTTTCATTTCCATTCCCGCAATCGTATCAACAGAAGCTTCCGGCTATAGTATAATGCAGAAACAGAAATAACGATGATGGAAACGGACCCGAAATTTCGGAAATAAAAAAAAACTTCGATCGGAAATTCAAATAAAAACTTTCGAGTCGGCAGGCTTTTCAATGAGTCGGTCGGCCGAGGGGAAACATACATATTTTTAAATGTGGTCTAACCATCACAACACTGATGCGGTTCTTTCTATCTGAAGACAGAAATATGATGCGAAATGGTTTGAATTACTGCTAACCATTTACCACTGAAAAACTTACAGAAGCTACATGTGTCCCTGGTTTATGATGAAGTTTTTTCTTCTGAACTTCTAAATATTCCTTAAAGGGCGTCTGTAATGATTTACCTATGAAGGGAATTTTTCTGAAATGGAAATAATTCAATTTTTTACATGTTCAGATAATATGAAACAGGTCCATTTTGTGGTCTTATAGCTTTGTTTTGAAAACCAATGGTTTTAAAAGAAATTGTATTGCAGAATGCAAAGATGAAAAATTTGGTCAATTTGACACTTTGTTCACATATCATTATCAACATTCAGATCTAATTTCTAAAGTCAGTACTATGGTATAATGAATATAAGCTGAATTATATATTTTGTTCAATATAACAAATTCAAATAAGGAAATATGAGTTTGTCGGTACTTCCACCAAGTTATAACTGCCTTAAACTAGTTTCAGACCCTGTTCATGGTGAGGTGTACTCGATACAATATTATGTTATAAAGTTTGTCAGTGACTTGTGACTGGTCGGTGGTTTTGTCCAGGTATCTGGTTTTCTCCATCAAATCAATGGATGGAGATATAATGCACTGTTCCTTGACATACAGCATATTATTCTGAAATACATTTCTTATTCCAACTCCATCTTGCAATTTATTTAATATAAAATCTCCAATCTATTTATACATACCCTATTAAACTAACTATAGTTTCTACATGGTGGGCACTGAACATGAAAATAACAAACAATTTCTGAAAAGAAAATACAAAAGAAATAATAAAAATAATTACTAAAAAGTAATTTCATAAAGAAACAAAAAAATATGTTTAACTGATGCATGTTATCAAAGCTCACTTGTAATGTTTTGTAGATCGTTGTTTGTCGTTTTGTCCTTTTTCTTTTGGCCATTGCATTGTCTCCCCTTCTTTGATTTATGGCTTCTGATTACCACTTTGATATCATCAAACTTTTCTTACCATAATGGGCAGTGTATAGTAAGCAAAGATGTACAGTGGACACCTATTTCTCAAGATTCTTTTTAATAACAGATTCTAACAGAGGAAAATAACCTTTCTGATTTCTTGTGTGTAATTATACTTGCCCAAGCTAGCCAAAAACTTTTGTAATAAAGAAGTGACTATTGTACACACCAGAGTACGGTTAATTTTAATCATATCTTATTTTAGTCATGCATTAAAGATGTCAAGAATAGTATTAATTAGTCTAAATGTTATTAAAGTAATTGGACACTTTTAATAGTATTTGCATATTAACTGCTTTTCTTATCTTGCACCAAATATCCTAAATTTTATGCGAAAATGTTCTCATGACATTAAAGTAACTGGATACTTACTTGTATATGCATTTTAATAACAGCTTTTCCTATCAGTGTTGCACCAAAAAATGTCCAGAATGGTATGAGAAAATGTCCACATGTTATTCCTGCCAGATCAAATAGGGGGTTTGGTATCTGTAATATTGTAAATAAATTATTGTATACTCAAAACAAATAATGCATCCATGTCATACAACACAAATATCCCTTTTTTCAAAGACCAGATCTTCGACTGGCCACTTTCTTGTGAAAGTACACATATATTTACATAAAGTTAAAAATCCATATAAAAGTGGTTGCATATCACAAGCCAGAGAATTTGGATGTTTTTATTATATCCTGTGAATCTCTTAAAAGTATTTACTTAAAATGAAGATAGACAAGTTAAAGGGGAATTAGCTATGACTTTGACCAAAAAAATTAAATGCTTTGATAATTCGTAAATAGCTTTAAAATGATGAAATAAAGGTAAATATTTCACATTAAACAGCTTATCGAACCCCTTTCCGCCTTTTGAGAATGAAAATTACCATCGATTACTTATTTGCTTGCAAGCAAATAATTTGACCTCGCTTTTTCTGTAAGCAATTGACCTTACTAGTGACAGGTAAAAACAAATAATTTGTATTTTGTCACTTATTATCTGCCAACTTGCGTGGTTCTTTGTCCGTAATTAACACAGACTAAAAGCAGATTCACAAAAAATAAGAAATAAGTGCATTGTTGTACTGATTTAATGACGATTCGACAAACTCCGTAAACAATGTCGATAATTAATAAGATGGCGTCCATTTCTTAATCGATCTCAAAACACGAGCAGTTGCAAGTTTTTTCCCCGATACGTGTACATTTCATAACATTTATAAGTTACAGAAACACATATTATTAAGGCATCAATCATATCTGCTAGTTTTTATGGGTAACAAAAATTTACGATTTGGCAGATAATGCCCCTATAAATAAAGTTATAAAACAAATTGTAGCTTGTTTTATTATCTTTTGTGTTCTAATGTGTTTTATGAAAGCATTTTAACTTGTTCATATAATAATAATACTTACTGAAGCACATGCTAAAATTCCAAAAAATCCTACTTTTTGTACAAGATTATGCACTGCTAATTTAGCCTTCTCCATAAATCCCTGAAAACAGAATATAAGTTGTATCAACATATTTCAAAATAAGTCATAACTTCTCTATAATGTAGAGCATTTATGATTGTAAATCAAAGGTACCAAGAAGACTGTATACACTCAGACATCTGATTTACAGCTGTCTTCAAATTTACTAATAAGGCCAAAAGGAAAAATGTGTGTGTTTCTGGTTTCCTGAACGACACTATTTTTTGGCCTTGACACTACCATTTTTATTTAGGAAAAGTTCATTGTATGTACCCAAAACTAAGAGCAGAATATAACATTTTGTTTTGTTAATTAATCAATATACATGTATTTTGGAACATGGAACACTTCTGGATTATTCTTGCATTTGATCTCTACGAAATTTCTTTCAGTGTTATTAAAAATAAAGTTAACAGGTGACTACTATATCAAAATGCACTGGAAGATTTCGAAAATGACTGTTAAGCAGTTGACCATTATACAAAGGTGACCAATCAATAACGTATTTGAAAACATATTCGACTCTCTGGATCAGGTCATCATGGTACAACATTTCATTTCAACATCGATCTACAAAAACATCAAGTCTAGAGAAAGATAATTGAATGACAAATTGTATTTTTTTTTAACCATTTCTTTGGTAGATTTGCAAATAACCAACACTTTAACACATTTTTGGTCCAAATTACCTTTGCAATAAAGCATTAACTACGTTGCAATTGATAGGTGGATCTTATGTTATTCCAATGGTGTATACACTTTTTTTTTTACAACTGTCCGAATTTTGTAATTAACAGGTTCGCGATTAAGTGGAGTCAACTGCATAACCCAAGTTTCAAATAAAATATTACTTAAATAAAATATTACTTAATGCAAAATTCTAAAGTATCATGAACACAGTGTTTAATATTACTCTACATTAATATTAACATGTATTTACCAGTTCTTCTGGGTGCTCTTTTTTCTCATGTATTAATTCTTCTATTTCCTCAAAGTCATCATCATCTAAATCTGCTCCAGATAATCTTGCTGCTCTAGCCATGAAATATGGTGGTAATTCTCCTAATGCTGTGCCAGCGCCCTAGAATACATACTAAACATGATTTTTCTATTCACAAAATATTTAAATATATATGCCTTGCCAATTCTAACAAAAATAACTTGTTACTCTTACATGCAGGGGTTGTCGTGGTCCTTATCATATGGTAGTTGGATTTACAACTACCTGTGTAATCAGTGCCTATTACCACTATAAGCTTGAGTTGGAATCCAAGTATTGCAAGGTGTACTCTACACAACATTATGTGATAAAGTTTGTCAGTGGTTTTCTCCGGGTACTCTGGTTTCCTCCACCGATAAAATGACCACCACGATATAACTGAAATATTGTTGAATGTGGCATTAAACACCATAACTCTGACCCTCAGCTTGCACAAATAATTACCAAAATGTCTTCAATTTTAATGGTCATTTAAAATGAGAATATTCTTTTTTTGTCATAATAGAACTAATACTGATTGGTTCTTATTAATTAATTGTTTATTAAGGATCATACAAAGATCACTGAAATTCCAATTTTTTTTAATTTTTTTTTATAAACTTTTTCACATTTCAGCCATTCACACATGGTTCCTATTGGGAAGCTGGATGAAAAATAAAACTAGGATGGTTGTTGAATATAAAATACATCTAACTTTTCAATCAATAAAGTTGTGAGCTTGCTTCCTGTCCATCGCCGGGTGTATTCGATACAACATTTGAAGTTTGTCAGTGACTTGCGACAGGTCAATGGTTTTCTCTAGGTATTTCGGTTTCCTCCATCAATAAAACTAACTGCCACTTCAAAAGTGAAATATTGTTTAAAGTTGCATTAAAATACCAGAACCCTAACCACTTACCCACATTACAGCCTCAAGTCTAACTTTATTCATAATTGTCCATAATGACACAGTACTACTGTCAGTGGGGCCATCTGGACATACAATTCTACAAAATAAAAACAAATTAAATGTGGTGAAAAACTCAAACTAGGTAAATAGGCATGAGTGTCATTATATATACATTCATGCGTCAAAAGTATTTCCAAACGAAGATATTTCACTATATATCTCATATTAAACCCAGAAATAAATATAGTTTCTTCTTCTTATCATTTTATTTCTACTAAAAATATACTCTAATTAATTCTGTTTTTAAAGGTGAAAATTTCAAGAAAATCAGATATGGAATGACTGCAGGAAAATGTTCTATAAATAAGTGCTTTCATAGGAAATATATAGGGAAATATCTCAATGTGGAAATACTTTTGACCCGTGAATGTATATCGATTTATAAAACCTATTTAAAAATTCAGAAATATTTGATTGATTGATTGCTTGTTGTTTAATACAAATTCAAAAAAATTTCCGCTATGTCATGGCGAGAACAAGTTAATTTTCAATGAAATGCTGATGAGGTCCACTTTGTACTAGACCAACATGCTTAATTTGATTTGTATAGTGCTAGCTCACTGACACAACAGTCCGCGGGTAGATACGTCGCTCCACTCAGACACATTATCCTGATTCCAAGCCAACCAGTCTTTGCTCTTTCTCTTCAATGCTACGTGCTGAGATGAGAAACACCAAATACCATGTTTATTTTCTTTGGTTTGACCTGACCTGAGCTAGAACTCACATGGCCACGATCTACCGCACTAGGACGAGCACGCTAACCATTACACCATTGATGCAGTTTAAAATATTTGACTACAGAATCTATGGTAAATAATATTTACACTACATCCTTGTTATAACACTACCTTTTGGAACAACCTAAATTGTTTAGATAATCCAGGGTGGCAATAGATAGTGGGAGAATTATATATATAATCAAAGTGCTGAAAGCACTGATGGAAGTTGTTGCTTTCTGTGTTTTTTTTTTATTGCGTGTAACAATATTTCATTTGTTTTACAATAACTGTTAAAGGGGCATCATCTGCCAAATCGTAAATTTTTGTTACTCATAAAAATTATCAGATATGATTGATGCTTTAATAAAACGTGTTTCTGTAACATATAAATGTTATGAAATGTACGCTTATCGGGGAAATAATGTGCAACTGGTCGTGTTTTGAGATCGATCAAGAAATGGACACCATCTTATTAATTATCGACATTGTTTACGGAGTTTGTCGAATCGTCATTAAATCAGTACAACAATGCACTTATTTCTTGTGAATCTGCTTTTAGTCGGTGTTAATTACAAACAAAGAACCATG
>MJUT01010549.1:63464-94045 GCA_002080005.1 Gigantidas platifrons | reverse complement strand
GGACATGTAGCATTTCCTAATCCACAATTATTAGTGGACATGTGGCATTTCATAATCCACAATTAATAGAGGACATGTAGCATTTCCTAATCCACAATTACTAGAGGACATGTAGCATTTCCTAACCCACAATTATTAGTGGACATGTGGCATTTCCTTATCCACAATTAATAGAGGACATGTAGCATTTCCTAATCCACAAGTATTTGTGGAGCATGTAGCATTTCCTAATCCATAATTATTAGTGGACATGTAGCATTTCCTAATCCACAATTAATAGAGGACATGTAGCATTTCCTAATCCACAAGTATTTGTGGACATGTAGCATTTCCTAATCCACAATTATTAGTTGACATGTAGCATTTCCTAATCCACAAATTATAGGTTGAACAGATGGTATTTCTCAGTCCAGACTGGTTTAGATTAACGGATTCCGAAAATCAATAGAAAAGGTCCAAAGTCAATTACTCAGATAAAAAAGACAAACAGAAAAATTATTGAGGCAAAAATAATTTCTTGTTTCTGCTAATTTTACTGACCCTAATTCTCAGTGTAGCAGTGGTTAGGATTAAAATTTTAATAATGGGACATTTTCTATTGACATTCAGAATTCAATGGGCCATTCTTTAACATTCTTTGTAAATATTTCTGATTTCAATGGGACATTTTCCGATGGAATGTGATAAATGGCACATGGCCCCCTCTAATCCCAATCACTGGACTGTAGTATCACACTCAATTTAGGAGTTTCAATTCTTGTCATAATCTTAAAACTCCTTGTGATTAATACCATTTCTTATTGAGCACAGCATATAAATTAAATGGTTGATGACAATTAATTTAGTATTCTTTCAGTCTTAATAAATTAATTTTGCAATCGATAGTTCGTTGGATAATAAACCAATAATGTATTTAGATTTTTTATCGATCCTCAAACTTTACGCACATGTATATAATATGTCACCTTCAGCTTTTTTTAAATTGAAAAAAAAAGACGCCCAATATAAGTCTATATATTATACAGTACTTACTGGTTGATGTGTTCCTTGTGTGATATACATTAGATATAATGTTAACAATACAAATACTGAGGCTAAAACAGATTTCTTCCTCATCCATAATCTACCAAAATACAATAATCAAAACAGTTAAAAAACACTGACATTTTATACAAAAAAATAATTTTATACTAGCAAAACATTGTGAATATACCCATTACATATTGATTGATTCTTAGTGTTTAATGACACCTGGACCAATATATTGGTTTTATTTGAGGTGAATAAGCTAATTTCATTATATGATTGAACTTTGCCTAGTTTCTAATTGGCTGAAATCAACTTGAAAAGTAATGCGTACGTGCGATGTTAACCTCAAATGAGCTAAAATTAGCTCATAGGTAGTGTGGACTGTAATGTTACCCCAATTTGGGCTAAAAATAGAAATATAGATTCCAGAATTTCACGGTCCAATAAAATTTTACGTCTCTCGGCAACATTGGTAATGGTAGACGTTGGCCCGCAGACAGGGAGGTCTGGGGAACAAAGTCGGTGCTGTTTGGTGTTAATTCAAAGTTAATTTAATGTCATATAATAAAACAGTTAATGACTTTCCATTTCGGTGAATACAAGGATTGATCAATCCATGGAACATGATATTCATCTTGGATGCATCGGTAAATATCGTGTTCAATGGGTTCATCAATCCTTGTATTCACCTCATCGAAAGTCATCAATTGTATAGTATCAAATAGGTGCAGCCTTGGGAAAAGATTCGAACTCAGTCTCGAGTGGTGATAGGTATTGATTCAATAGGTAAACATAGATCAAACAACACTGAACAGTATATTTGTCACCAGGAGATGTGGATCCTGAACTACCAGGTGAATAACCATTTGATTATTCATGTGATTTTCCTTTGCATAATAAGCAGATAATCCGCCGATGACCTTTCCGGAGCACCTGAATTCACCTGTTTTAGTGGAGTTTGTATTATTCAATCTTTAGTTGTCTGTGTAGTGTTTTATTACAGATTGTTTCTATTTTTGTACTTTTTCTTTTGGTCATTGTATTGTATTTCCATCTTCAATTACGGCTTCTTATCACCCCTTTGGTATTTTCAAATTGTTCTTATCTAGGAGTAGAGAAGATCCAGAGATTACGGCTAAAAAATACATGCAAAATGTAGGAGCAACTTTAAGTTTGAACTATGTTTTTCACCAACTTCAAGATTGTTTTTTTTTTACATGAAGAACAACAATAAAGGCAAAATCTTTTTATTTAAATTTGAAGACTGTAGGTTTTCTTTCTCGTTTAAAACCAAACCCCTAATATAAAGTGTACTTGAATTGGCTTTTAAAATGTAAATGGTAACATTTAGGGAAAGTTTAAGTAGTGATGTTCTACAACTCAGTGACCACCAATTTCAACATAAAGAACAACCTCTCACTCCAAATCATCAAACTTAAAGAACACCATGTTATTACAAAATGTATTTAATTTTTTCTTATTTAAAAATCAGCTGTGGTGCACACTGTTAGAAATTATTCTCTCTGTTTTTCCCCTATATGATGGTTTGGTTTATGGTGTTTAATGCCACTTTCAAGAATATTTCAGTTATATTGTGAGGAAACCAGAGTGCTCTGAGAAAACCACTGACCTGTCACAAGTTACTGACAAACTTTATCACTTAATATTGTATAGAGTACACCTCGCCACGAACAGGGTTCGAACTCACAACATTGGTGGCGATAGGCACTGATTGCACACGTAGTTGAATATTAAACTACCATACAATCATGTGCATGACGGCCCATCCCCAATATGACATAATTTAAACTTTAATAACGAATCACATTCATCCTACATTTGTACCTTTACTTACCTTCTTCCAGCTAGATTGAGTAATGACGCTGACTCTAAACAGGAATAATGAATGGTTTTTAATGGTTTTCTCCAAAGAACTATTTTCTCTCTTTCTTGTCTTTCGTGATGCATGATGTCAAGAATGTCTGGTTTGTCCTTCACATCACCGTTAGTCGAGTGTTGATGAGATGGTCTCTGTTTAACGTTATCTGAGGTCGATGTTTTGTGTCCTCGCTTCTTTTCCATCTCATTAATATCAGCGTCTATTAGCCGTTCTATCTAGTAATTCAGATAAAGAGTATGTACGGTAATATGATATTAAGAAAAAATCTTAATTTCCTTAAAAATATTGTTAACAAAATACATTTGTAGTTAAAAACAACAATTTTGTAGTTAAAAATAAATAGTTAAAAATATAACAAAATTTAGTTAAAGATAAAAATGTTTAGTTCACTTCACACATTATCCTTAAACGACTGTCAAACACATGTCAAAGTGAATTAATATTTCAAATATTTGTTTCAACACATTTAAAGATTTAAATGCTAAAATGTTTTTTTTTTATTTGTTTAAATCATGACAACATATCCATCATCAGGATTATTAAACTAAAGTTTGAAAATGTTTTTGTTCACTTTGATTTAATTAATTAAATATTTTAACATTGTTTAATGACATTCAAATAAATTCAATATAAAGAACTTCACAACAATCATGCAGGAAGCACAATGTAGTGATGCACACTTGACAACATAAAAACTGTTCACAACAACAAACATCAAAAGAAATCAAGCATTTTCCACAATATATGAAATGCAAAATCCCACAACATTCCATTAAACAGGTATAAAACAAAACTGTGAACAGGGGTACTCCTATTTTAATTAGTTTCAAAACTAAATCTGCTAAAGTTGTTATTAAACACCAATCAATCAAAAGGGCCCGGGTGGCTCAATGAGTTAGGTAATTGGATTATCTAACAACTCATACAAGCCTATCACCAATAAGGTGTGGGTTCGTGCCCGGCATTGGAAATTACAAAAAGGGTGCACTCGACTCGCAACAGCAAGTGATAAAGTTTACCAGTTGCTTGCCAATGGTTGGTGGTTCTCTCCGGGTACTCCGGCTTCTTCCACCATGAAAACTGGTCTCCATGATATAGCTGAAATATTGCTGAAAGTGGCATTAAAACACCAAAAAATCAAAATAAACTAATCAATCAATCAAATCTGATACAGAATTGGTTTTGAAGCTAAATCAAAATAGGATTTTCCTTGATACAATCAAGGTAATGTTGTTCAATCATTTCAGTAAAACCACTTGGGACTCGGAGAGATTTTTTCCCCTTACGTTTAATTTTATGTATAGATAGAATGAATATTAACCAGCAGTATTTTAAATCACTTCTCACATTTTACCATGTCTTAATAATAAGACATTTTTCAAATTGACATTGCTACCAATTGTTAATTGAATGTGATTGAACCAATACCCACTATTAATGAAAACAAGTATGCATACTGGGCAGTGGGCACAAATATCTATATATGACAAATTTATTGGTTCTATTTAAAATCTTTTCAAAATTTCATTTGATTTGACAGAATAAAAAAGTTACAAATAAAGGTTACGAACCAAAAAAATCACTCTGATCTTGGTTACTTACAGTTTTGAGACATAAATTCAGTACAGCTAAAAGTCAGCTTCTTGTAATTAATTAGTATTTATGCCCTGTCTAGCATGCAAATATGTTGTCAAATATAACAATATCAAAGGGTTATATAGTCGTGCATATTTTCTTACCTATAATATCACGTTTACATAAAATCTGACCAATTGCTCATTGGATTTTCTTACCGGTAACATGCTAAAAGGCTTAATAAATGTATAAATTACTCTTTCCAAGAACTCCTTATGGTACTAGACAGTTTAAAAGAGCTGTGATGGCAGTGTAGCTCATCTCAGACCAATAACCAGTCCAATGTCCAAATTACTATTATGGCATGTAATAATACATTTGTACTGCAATATTATAACTTCTGTGAAACATCCATGTCGATTTATTTCAAATTTATCAAGATCCCAAGAAATGTAGTCTTAGAACAACTAAGTCAATATAGAAAATGTTAACAATAATGACTTATTATTACATGAACACATATCACTGATTATAAGAGGTCAATCTAGTCAACCTCGAATCAAGAATTGAATATTGAAATTGTCATGCAATAAATAATTTAATATCTTATGATAAACATTTTTTTTATAGAACACCCACAGTCCCACAACAGATACATTTCAACATAATTTGGCATACATGTATATGCAAACATATAACATGGTGTACATCTTAAAATGTAACATCTGTGAGACTGACAACTGACAACAAACATTTAACTTTAATTCATATGTATGTATATGTTAGTTGGAGTTTGTCTCTAGCTTGTGTTATTTTATTTCATGAACATTAATTAAGCTCTGAAAGGCAGTCGACATGGCTTACTGTCAGGTATTGTTAAATATCATTGTTTTGTAACATTTGTTTCTCTCGTTTGGATTTGATGTGTTTGGTTTCCTAGTGCAATGGGTATGCTTCTCTACCTAAGGTAATAAGAACTGTAGTAGTTTCATATACACCTCTGACTAACTGTGTTACTATTAGTATTAGTCATTAGTGGAGATCTCCTTTTACCTTAGCTTAGTTGGCAAAGCGGTGGCTTATGATGCGAGAGGTTCCATTTTTTGGAAAAATGTGTTCTAATGTTGCACTAGTATATCACTATTATCAGTTCTTCTTTTACAATTGCAGCAAGGATTTGTATAGTAGAAAGGATATGAATCTCGCGAGATTTAACGTAGATTGTATGCAAGTATGTTGCATGGAGAGAACAAGTGAGATTACCCATAGTGCAATTCATTGACGATGCACGTGCCTTGATTATTTAATGGTGGAAATTTTCATCACTTCAACATTTTAAATCAGTATTTGTAAATATATAAATCCATAATTACAGGTATAAAGTGAAAATATTTGTCCTATACCAACCATTAATAAAGTTATCTACTTTTTGTAGATGTATCACCCATATTTCATCAATAATTGACATTGATCGATTTGTCCTTTTGACCTTCATAATCCCGCCTATTATGGGCGGTCAAGACTCGAATTTAAATTTCAAACTCCTCTCTTCTCTCATCATACCAAATATTGAAGCAGAGCCATAATTTTTGTGATAATATAAATATTTTTCAATGTATAGGAGTTTTATTGAAAACTGTGCTGCCGATTTGTATAAATTATTAAGGATTGTTTACCATCATTTGTCAAAATGGTGGTGGCTTCTGTAGAAATCAATAAACTTTCTTGTTTACATGAAATCGACATACCAAAGTGTATAAACGTGTAGTTTAGAGAGTATTCGATATAAAGAACAAAACTTGGCGTGATTGGTTTCTTTGTTTTATCATTTTTAATATGTTTTTAGATGTATGAAACTCTACTGTACTATTTTTTTATTTTATGTGTATGACGGGTGATACAGAAAAAATTAAAAAAAAACTTTTCTATTGAACCTATATCTGCTATCGGTAAATCCAAGGATTGTTTTGTGTAGTGTAGTATATAGACGATGTATAACACAAACTTTGGTGTAATTGGTTGATTTTTCTATGAATTCTCAAGGCATTTCAAAATGAATGAATGAAGTTTTGCTCTGTTGTAGCATAAAACCTAATCTCGGACTACATAAAACCTCGCCACTCGAGAAAATATGAGATTCTTATCCTTCCTACTATATAAATCCGTGATTGCAGTTATTATTTTTGGAAGGATAATTTAGCAATAACAGGCATGTGCGAGTTAAGGTAATTTACCATTCTGCGCAATGTTAAATTTGGTCACCTGGAATCATGTTTTTCAAGACAAACTCTGATTTCCTTTCACTTTGAACTATTCAGTTATCACTAGTTATCTATTTTCTCACCGTAACTTATTCAGCTTTAGGCTTTGTCGTATTTTTCTGTGGTTAAAAACCTTTCCTTCACAAGCCTTCATGCGCAAAATTTGTCAAAATGTCCACCATTTTCGATGGTCATGTGTTTGAGAAAAAACTATTAAAAACTATTCAAATCACATGACAATCAGAATCGTCTATGCGTTTTAGTTGAAGGGGATGATAAGCCAATTTCCAAACGCAATAAGAACTTTCTCAATCTTTTTTTTCTAGAAGAAAAATGGCGGTTTTTAACAAGGTACCGACAAAATCAGTATAATTAAAATAATTTTTTTATTAGCAAAAAAAGGGGGATGCAATCATTCTTTGATGTATGATAAAATCATAAAAATGCTCGATAATATGTCATAAATATATGAGTTTCATTATTATATTGTTCCTCTTGTTTCATTTTCTGTATTTAATTTCACTTAATTGAGCTTACTACATCTAAAATTGAATTTTCAAACATTTTCATTTTCGACAGAAAAGGGGGGAGGTTTATTGAATTTGAGGATTCATAACTTTTGTATTATTTAAGATAGAAAGATCAAATTTGCACCACCTTATTGCATTTGAAAAGATCTTCATTTTGATATATATAACATATGTTTTGAACATTTTTATTGAATTTTTCAAACATTTTCATTTTCGGCAGAAAAGGGGGAGTTTTCTTGAATTTTGAGGATTCATAACTTTTTTATTATTTAAGATAGGAAGATAAAATTTGCACCATCTTAATGCATTTGAAAAGATCTTCATTTTGATATATAACATTTTATTTTTTTAACATTTTTCAAAATTAACCCGTTATTGCTAGATAATTTATTCATTGACACTCATACTTCACACAGAGGTGGTGGAGGGAATATATTACCCATTGCAGCTAACGTGTATCAGACAATAAACATAAAAAAATACACTTGTAGCAAAAACAGCAAAAGAAAGCAAAAACACATTGAAATCTGCATTCCAGAATTTTAGACGTCCGTCTTACCAAATCGCGTTTGTGTCCCTTTGTTTTCTGGCTTTTTGCTTTCAATTTTTGCTTCAGTTGCCTAATAGACAACTTCTCATAACTGTGTCGGAAATTTTTCCTTTCATTGTTCATTATTTTACCTTTTAAAAACAAAATGTATAAACACAACGTGTCTTTGTACAGAAAACTGATCGGGTGATTTTTTCATAATGTCACTTCCGGTTTAATGCAATAATAATTTCCGAAACCAGTTCACGGACAAATTGTGATAAAATTTCGTGTTTTCACACCGTGACGTCATGTTGAATTTTGCAGATACCAGGGTTGCTATCATTAGACTTGAATTTATTTATATTTTTAAATCTATTATGAAATAACTCATTTTCATCCAGATTTTTGCTATATCCATTTCGAAGAAAGATCTATCTAGTTAAAATTAGATCTCCTCACTTACTTCTTCTCCTCCTCTGTTTTTCCTTAAAAAAATGTTTGTGGAAAAGACTAATATCAAGCGGGTGTATTATTTTTTTCTAAGCTCCTATTAATGTATCAAAACTTGGTAAAAAGTAAATAACGGAATAGTATTTTTAAAGGGATAGTGCCTGTAAGTTTGGTGAAAAAAAAATAGACGTTTTTTTTTGCATTAAAGGTTAATTAATCTTCAAAACACGAGTATAAAACGTCGTTTGGCGAGATTCGACCAAAAACGTGTAGTTTCGATGTTTTTGTTTTTGTTTTTCTTTGTTTGTTTGTTTGTTTTTTGTGCACTTGTCTCACAGCATCATTAATTATGCATATGTCACAATTTCAGAACTACATGCGCAATGTGCGCCCAATGATGTTTACCGTGTACCGTCGCTTCGCCATGAGTTTGAACTCTGAACGCTTCCTTCGATTGTTGGTGGCCTATGTTAATTCTTGTTTTATTATAATTCGCCAAAACTTATTTCCTATTTTTTTTCTAGCAGAATCAGCAAAAATTTTCGTACAACCGCGTCCAGGTTTTCCATCGACAGTCATTTTTTTTTTCGCAACAGCTTAGTAAAAGGTCACCTACGGTCATATGAATAGGGGCGTATATTGTCGTACAGACAGGAATATATGTTCGGGATATGTTTTCATGAATATAAAAGAGAATGGATGGACTTTTTACTTTAAAACTTGATAATTGGTGTTAAGTTATGTTATTAATATCTGGACAAAAAATTTCAACCAAACTCAAAACGTGGAGACTCATTCACAGAGAATGGATTTAAAGATTGGAAAAATGCTATCGGATCTAAAAGAGGAATGTTAACTTCACACAATGATTCAAAATGTCACCAAGAAGCTGCAAATAAAACAATTCACTACAACCACATAATTTCGCAGGAAAAGAAAGACATATATGCATCACTCAGACCCCTTGTTTGCCTCGGTCATATTGGATCCCAAGCTACGCCCGTGATAAGCCACTGCTTACCCAAATTACCCAATTATATTTCCTGTTGCGACCATTACAGATGAATTAAAAATTACCCTTTATTAGTTTTTGGTAGACTTTGAGGGGCGTTTTCCACTTACTATTGCCTCATACGATTGAACAATCGTAAAACAATAAGATTATAGTAACGCACACGACGAGTTTCTGGAATAACCTTCATCAGATACGCTCAAATTCAAAACCTTATTTATTAAGGGGCCCGGGTGGCTCAATGAGTTAGGTCGCTGGATCTAACAACTCATACAAGCCTATCACAAATACGCGTGGGTTCAAGCCCTGGTTTGTAAATTACAAAAAAGGGTGCACTCGACTCGCAGCCGCATGTGATAAAGTTTACCAGTTGCTTGCCCATGGTCGGTGGTTCTCTCCGGGTACTCCGGCTTCCTCCACCACTAAAACTGGTCGCCACGATATAGCTGAAATATTGTTGAAAGTGGCGTTAAAACACCAAAAATCAAATCAATCAAATCAAAACCAAATACTAGTAATTTAAAAGATTTTTATTTTGTTATTTACCATTTTGATTATGGTCACGCAGGCTTTTGGACTGTCATTGTATAGCGTGGGATTTCCCACAAACTTGATGGTCTCTGAAAGGCAATAAGAAACCTCCGTAAGTTGAGGAATCTCACTGAACTCGAAAGACACCACCCGAACAACTGACAGAGCCCGTGTATCTCAGAAGAATTCTCCAACTGACAACAAAACGGGGAAATCCTCTCTTCTACGTCTATGCGTGGAAATGATGCCTTGAACAGCACCACTTCTGACCTACTAGGGGTCATGCAGTGACTCAATGACGATTCCTTGTCTTTTTAGTGCATGCAACAAATTCTTATGTTTCTGCTCTGGCTGCCGTGGTCGTGATCGTACGGTAGTTGGATTTACACAAGGGGGTGTATGTACGTCGTAATTGGAAGCCATTTTGAGGCACTTGAGGGAAATTGTTTACTTATAGCATTCGTTATTGTAAGGATAACATTAAATGTGGACATTAAATGTGATAGTGCGTCAAATGCCCCTAAATGTCAGCTAAACAAAGACGTGTTCATAGTTCAAACACTTGTTGTCAAACTCTCAAACACTTCGACAATGTTATTCCCACCTGTCGCGAAAACGTATATCAAAACATGTAATGGTCATGGATCTAGGTAATAAATGAAGTATCATTTTGTAAATAAAATGGGCTTTGGAAAATAAAACAAGTAATTAATTCAATTGAAGAGAAATAAACTATTTGATGGATGGCATTGTTTGAGGGTAGGAATGCAGTCTACAGTCAAATGTCAACCACCCCTTTTTCACTACCGTCATACGGACTTGAAATATTTAGTCGTGATTCGACAAACTATGTTTTCGAGCAACCGTTCGCGACATACTGGAAGCAAATTTTATCGTTATCTCTCGGGATCACACAATGTCATTTTAAGAATGACATAACGTTGATAAAACGTCACAATGTTGTATTAAGTTATTTTAACGTTGAAATGACATTGTGTATCTGATGGGTGTTTCTTTTAGCAAATATTTACCGTGATTCCTTTTAAAGGATATGACATTCCAATCCTCTTGTTTGTCTGCTCAAACAGTTCTATGAAAGAAATCAGAGCAACTCAGTAAATTTGATTGTAACTATTGCCAGTAAACATATATATGCACACTAATTAACTCGCAAGGTGTACTGTATCTGCAGAATCCATTATCACGTTAATTAGAATTGCACGAGATAAATCATCATTATTCAGTATATAATATATAAAATCCAGTTTAAGCATAGTATATGTTTTTTTGTTTGGTTGATGGTGTTTAACGCCATTTTCAACAATATTTCAGTTATATCGTGGCGGTCAGTTTTATTGGTGGAGGAAACCGGAGGACCCAGAGAAAACCACCGACCTGTCGCAAGTCACTGACAAACTTTATCATATAATGTTGTACACCTCGCTCTGATCGAGATTCGAACTCACAACATCAGAGGTGATAGGCACTGATTTAAGTATAGTATGCAGGACTATACAACTTGTCCTAATGCATCTAGTTTATATTTTTTAACATGGAAATCGTGTCCTGATTCGTAGTCGTGGAGTTAAGATTATTCCAAGGGGAAACGACTAGAGGAAACTGGATTTTCTAAAATAGGAGTATAGGAGAATAGTAATAATGTTATTGATACCTAAAGGGTAACGAGATCAATATGGTATGTGGTAGATATCTGGTACAAATGTAAAACACCAATAAAAGCGGGAGTCGTCGCGTGGTCGTAATCGTTTGGTAGTAGAATTTACAACTATAGATGCAATGAGTATCTATCCCCACTAAAGTTGTGAGTTCGAATCCCGCTCATGACGAGGTGTACTCGATACAGCATTGTGTGATAAATTTGTCAGTGACTTACAGCAGGTCGATGGTTTTCTTCGGGTACTCCGGCTTCCTTCGAAAATAAAACTGACCACCACGATATAACTGAAATATTGTTAAAAGTGGCGTTAAACACCATAACCCATAACCAGAATAAAATCGATGTTCCTTTGCTTTACTTTGTGGATCCATGAGTAATGTTGGATAAGCTCTCAGGTTGATTTACATCTGTATCCTTTCTTACTAACAAATACTTGGATGTTTAGCGTTTTTTTCAAAACATCACCAACCGCTTCTGTGACGTAATGATTAGCGTGCTCGCCTCGAGTGTGGTGGATCGTTGGTTCGAGCCCCGGTCGAGTCAAACCAAATACTTTAAAATTGGTATTTGTTGCTTCTCCGTTAAGCACGCAGCATTAGGGAGAAAGAGTAAAGATTGCATGGCAGTCGGAATCAGAATAATGTGTCCGAGTGGAGCGACATGTCTGCCCGCGGACTGTTGTTTCAGTGAGCTAGCACTATAAACATCCAACTCAGCGTGTTGGTCTAGAACAAAGCGGACCTCATTATCATCTCATTGAAAATTAATTAACTTATTCTCGACATGGTATTGTAGCTGAAATATTGCTGAATTAACGTTAAACAACACTCACTCACTCACTCTAAACATCATTTATGATTTCATGTTTTGCTGTGACATTCAAAATTATCCCACTCAAGTCTCCTTACATTAGTGAATATATATCGGCATATCTGTTACAAGTCTGATAATTTCTAATATGTATTCTCTATTTGTCCCGTTAACTTTTCCACTTAGAAGATACATGTATATTGTATACGATCAAACATCGACCCTTCTTTACGTGGCTATCGTTTTATGACCATTTCACCCTGTGTTATCATTGTTCGTGAAATCTGTTTGTTTGTTTACTTGTATGTACATGTACAAAAACGTTATTTGAAGAAACAATACAGAGATAACGGCCATACAAGTGCCATGATAATAGAAACTATCAAATAATATGTTTCTATTGTCATTTGATTGACAGAAGATATAGATTTACATTGTATTAAGTTTACACTTGAGTATATCGTATATTTCAGTTCAACAGTGCCGTTGACTTTTAGTCATTCGTTCAATTCCAAACAAACAAAAAATAAATTATTAAAACTTTTATTAAATATCCAGCCTCTTGGATTTTCTTAAATTCAAAATACTCACCCCCAAAACTAATATACAAAATGTACTAAATTGTCTCGGTAAAATACATACATGTACTTTAAACAGATTGGATTAAATTGATATTTTTCATCAGTTAAGATTCAAAATACTCACCCCCAAAACTAATATACAAAATGTACTAAATTGTCTCGGTAAAATACATACATGTACTTTAAACAGATAGGATTAAATTGATATTTTTCATCAGTTAAGAAAATATTAAAATACATGTATTACAATACAAAAATTTAGTAATGAAAAAAAAAATCCAAATCATGCATTTTAATATAGAAAATGCTTTTTATTTATTAATAACTAGATGCTCACCTGATTGTTCATGCACCGTTCGTGTTCAGTCAAATCTACCTTTTGAAAGAAAAAAAATATATTTTATTTATTTTAACGTGGGGTCCAATGTTTGACTTTTAGATAATACAATTAGTTTTGCTACAGTTATCCCCCTTTCACCTAGTCTCACTTGTTTGCTGTCTTTGTAAAGCAAGTTGCATGCAGTGCCGGATTTACCTATAGGATCGATAGGCTGCAGCCTAGGGCTTCACAATTAAGGAGGCCTCCGTCCGGCCAAGGTGTAAAATATTTTTAACACTGTTATTGGACTTTCACACTTGTGCTGTCATAGCGTACTGTACTTTCTAAACAACCCTTCAGTAATTTTCCTTACACAGTTGCACTCAATTTCAGAATATTGCAGAATTTTAAACACCCCTCGTCATCTTCGCCTTTATTGAAATTGATTAAAAACACTTCCATCTTCCTCCAGTTGTGAAGATGGGGAATTGGGAGGGGCCTCACAAGTGGCATAGCCTATGGCCTCTCTTTATCAAAATCCGTCACTGGTTGTATGTTTAAATATTTATTGCAACTAATTATAGATTCAGGTTTATGTTTATGGTGTTTAACGCCACTTTCAACAATATTTCAGTTATATAGAGGCGATTCAGTTTTATTGGTGGAGAAAACCGGACTTCCCGGAGAAAACAACCGACTTGTCGCAAGTCACTGACAAACGTTATCACATAATGTTGTATCGAGTACAGCTCGCCCCATTGAGATTCGAACTCACAACGTTAGTGGCGATTGGGATTGATTGCACAGGTAGGTCCAACTACCATACGATTATGACCACGACGGTCCCTTCAACTAATTATTGTTCCTTTGTTTTAGAACAGGATACATGTAGGCTAGTCCTGTTAATCAAGGGACCACGCCAGTACGGATTGATTTAATTTAATCCTAACAGAGTTCATATAGGGAGGGATCATCCACCATCTCAATGTCGTCATACGTACCCGTGTCACACTTTCCTTAATCCACAACTCGCCCCCTAAACCACTTGATAAAGGTAACTAAGCTTTCACATGACCTTCTACAGTTGTGTACCTGATTTTTTTTTCTGTCACATTGATGTCTGGGGATTCTCATAGCCAAACTGGGGCTTCCAATGTAGAACAGCTGAGAAGTGTATCACATCTCTAGTCCGTAACATCTATATAATAAACCAATAAAATCTGCACATTTTCTTAAAGGACATGAGGTTGTGAATCTGCTATAGTTTTTCTTCATCACATTGATTTATATGGCTTCCCAGAGCCTTAGGTTTTCAGTGTGGTACAAATGCACGTGAAATACAATATATTTTTTAAGTTACTGGTAAAAATAGGCAGGTGGTATATCTCTTCAATGAAAGATTCGCATCTACGTTTTGTCAAAATCAGCCTTATTTACAAATTCGACAAAGCCATTAATTTCTCAGATTCTTTGAATGTACTTTATATAAATGTTTTTCAGGTACTACCAGCTAAGACCAACCACTTTATGTTAAAAAGAATGAAGGAATATTTAATTTTTAGGAAAGTTTGCCATTTTGGACAACTGATAATTCAGAAGCGAGACAACTAAAGGATCATAACGTCAGTCATCCAGGCCTTTTATTCCATGTTTCGCTAAATACATATATCTCATCTCAATAAATAATGCCAAGTTTGATGACTTTTTTTTTTATCGCATCTGTCCAATAGGCCTTGAAAATAATAATAGCACATATACAGCTAGGTCTGCTTCATACCTTGACCTACATCTCGAAATTGACAACGAGGGCCGGTTAAGAATGAAACTAAATTGTCTCGTTATGAACTTTCCATTTAAATGTAGCTCTACATCCCAGGATCACGTGTATATGGATTTTATACCTCAGTTGATACAATATTCCTTGACAGAGGGTTGTTGCTAAAAAGAAAGTTACTGAACCAAGGGTTTCAAGTGGACAAGTCGAAAAGTTTTACAGTAGCCATCATGCCCTGATTAACTATTGCTGAATTTCTGTATCAGATATATTCCATTTGTGGTAATTGAATTATCACCGGATTTGTAACCAGGGTAATATGAGGGGTGCTACTTGTGGAGCAGAAACTGTTTACCCTTCCAGAGAAGGAGTTCACCCCCAATTTTAAGTGGGGTTCTTGTCCCTCAATCTTCAGTGTAGTGTTTTGTTGACCATTGTTTAGTCCCTTTTCTTTTCACCATTGTATGTCTGTCCTAGGAATTAGAGCTTCAGATTACTGTGTAGTGATTTGTTGACCGTTTAGTGCCTTTTCTTTTCACCGTTGTATGTCTGTCCTAGGAATTAGAGCTTCAGATTACTGTGTAGTGATTTGTTGACCGTTTAGTGCCTTTTCTTTTCACCATTGTATGTCTGTCCTAGGAATTAGAGCTTCAGATTACTGTGTAGTGATTTGTTGACCATTGTTTAGTCCCTTTTCTTTTCACCATTGTATGTCTGTCCTAGGAATTAGAGCTTCAGATTACTGTGTAGTGTTTTGTTGACCATTGTGTAGTCCCCTTTCTTTTCACCATTGTATGTCTGTCCTAGGAATTATAGCTTCTGATTACCACTTTGGTATCTTCAGTTTCTCCAGTGAGGTTTGTATTGAGCATTTTTTTGTCAAAAGCACTCAATTACTATATTCTACAAAAAGTGAAAAAAAAATACTATCAATTTCACTATCATGTACCTACAGTATAAGTTGCAGTCACAATCTTAAAATAGAAACAAGTTTTTGAAGATTTTCAGATGATTTGGGCTCAAATTGTCTTTTATTCCACAGTGGATATTACTTGTATTAGTCTGATTTCTTACATATATGCAGGTTTTCTTTGATCCACCAGTGGAAAAATCGCGTATGTACAATTGATAATTTAATATTTGAATTATGCAACATATTGGGACTAATTTTTACCCAAAGAGGAATTAAGTTTTGCTTCTTGAACTTTTCCTTACCATAATTGAACTGCATGTCTGTATTTATATTTATAGGTTGTGCAGTGTGTGTTGACCATCACTGTTGAACTTTCAATAGTTAATACATCAGGTCATGTAGAATTTTACAGGACATAAATATATTGGTCGATATGTTTAGGAAAGTGGCGTTAAAACACCAAAAATCAATCAATCGATATGTTTAGTGTTGTAGTGTTGTGGGTGTTTAAGGCCACTTATAATAACATTTGTTATACTGTTGTAGTCAGTTTCACAGCTGGAAGAAACTGGAGTACCTGAAGAAAACTACAAACCTGTCTCAAGAAACTGAGAAACTTTTAATAGTTTTAGTAATGATTAAGTACCGATTTCATAGGTTGATGTAATCCAACCAACAAAAAACAGCAATAACAGTTCCCTCGATTGATTATATGCCAACATATGTTAACTATATTGTGGCATAAATAGGGCATATTTTTACATCTTATTTGTGCCACAATATAGTAAAAATTTAAAAGTGTAACACATCATTAGTAAATGGAAACCAGTACACATGACATGAATTAGGTAATTGGTGTTCATTGTCACTTTTGACAATTTTTCAGCTATATTGTGACTACCAGGCTAATTGAGGGTGGAAAGCCGGTGTAGTTACAGCAAACTGACTCGTGAAACCAAGGGTGTCAGAACACCTCAACACTTGAGGTGGAGCAGGGCCTGAACCAACAATTGTGGTGTTAAGACTTTTGATTAGATGTCAAATACATTTATCACTTGACCACCCATGTACAATAATTTATATCTCATGAATTGTATGGCGCTGTCGTGGTCGTATGGTAGTTGGATTTATAACTACCTATGCAATTAGTACCTATCACCACTATCGTTGTGAGTTCAAACCACGATTATGGCAAGGTGTAAGCGATACAACATTATGTGATAAAGTTTGTCAGTGACATGTGACAGGTCGGTGGTTTCCTCCACCAATAAGACTGACTGCCACGATATAACTGAATTATTGTTGAAAGTGGCAACAAACACCACAAACCAAACCACGAATTGTACATCATAAGTCTTTGAATACAATATCTTAATCGTTACTTAATATCTGACCAATCATAGCACTTTATTAAGTTAAGAAAAAAAAGAGTCACATGACTTTGTTCTAATCAATAAAACCAGATATGGGCTGTTAAAAAAAAAGAGACTCCATTTCTTTTATCATTGACCATTCTAATATGTGATGATTTAAATTGGATCTTTTTGTATCAGAATATGTACTTTCGTACATAGAACCTTGCTGCAAAATTTCATGGCATTATCTGCTACCACTAAAAAATAGCATCCAAAAATGTATCAAAAAATGTCAGGAGTGTAACACTTTTAGTGTGACATTTACAAAGATGCATGTACTGCTATGTTGTGTAATTAGAAAACAAATAATTGTACAGTAGAAAAATATATCTTATGGAAAACTTTGATATTTTAGGTAAAATTTCATGCATAATTTATGCATTTTTTTGTAATTTTGAAGACAGGACCGGATAGGTAAAATTACCATGTATAAAAAAAATAAAGGTCAATAAAACTGTTTGTGTTGTCTAAAAGTGAAATTATTTAGGTATGTAGCATACTTCTCAACAACTGACAATGGTTAATTGTCTCTTTAAGTATCATAGCTGAAACCAGAAGCATCAACATGTCTCTGTGAGCTTTTACATCAATCCTATGTTCAATAGAAGAACACCTGTGGAATATGTCAGGAGTGTAACATTTAAATTTACAAGGTCATAATTTTAACACAATCTTATTAATTATAATATTTTGTGTTTTAATTTAGTCAACAGTCCTGTCAAAGATCATGAGTGACAAGCATAATGATCTGATGACCGCCAGTTCTTTTGTGTGGCCAAAACATCTATGTCAGGAGTGTAACGCTTTTATCCAATTAAATACAAGCACTATTGAACTTAATTTTGAGTCAGATTTAGAAAATATGGTTGACTGAAACTGACCATCTGTGTCTTACTGAGGTATTGTAATGCAATTCTATTATATTTGTAGCATTTTATCTCCTTGTTATAATTTATTTAAGCTGCTGATTGAAAAATAATCTATATAATCATGACCACTTCAAAGAGTTTTTCAAAAATGATTAAGACATTCTAGTTTTCACAAAGCAGAAATGAAGGATATAAATATTGGTAATTAAAATATTAAATGTTTTGTGAATAATTGTTTCATTCATTGGAAAATAGCTATGTATTTAACTATCAACATAAAATGTTACACTCCTGACACAAATCCTACTTTTTAGCTATTTCCATCATTTGGCATNTTGTTACACTCCTGACCTATTTTTGTACTTACCACCAAACAAAATATTAAAACAATGGGAATAAATAAAACAAATGTGAACTTTTCTGATGTAATAAGAAAGCAAGTGAGAAGTAAATAAATTTAGTAGAATGTATTTTTCAAGTATTTTACTGCCCTATTAAGTTACTTGATACAGCTGCTTGCGGTCAACTTTACGTCTTAATATCAAGCAAATTAATATTTCTCTAATAGATAATTGTTAAATTATATGCTGATGGCCTGTTTTATTCATTGGACTCCAATTTCAACACCTATTTCTGTTGAAATATTCACTTTAGTTGATATATAAAAAAAATATGTCAGGAGTAAAATTAGGTAAAAATACATGTGTTTTTCATTTGTCATTTGTCAATAACGCAAAAATGGATAAAGCAATTTCTATGAAATTTTCAGTGAATGAATTAGTATCGTGTATGTGTCTTCAAATGTACTTTTCATATCAGTGTGGACCATTTTTTAAGAGAAACAGAAACTTTTGTAATGAGAAACCAAAAAATTACTTTAAAAAATGGTGAAAATACATTAAATTTTATCTCTAAATAAAAAAATATTGGTTAAAAATGATCGAAAATTAATTTTTGAACTTGGTTGTATCAATAAATTAATAATGTACAATAATTTTTAGAATTACTTCTGTTGTAATTTTGTTGAGAAATATTGTTAGTGTTACAAAAATATAGATCAAAAGCCATTAATAAAATGTTGCAATTTTTTTTTTTCTTAATTTCTTTCACAAACCGATGATAAATTAGTAAACTTGGACTTATGTGGGTCCTTAAAATTCAATAGGACATCAATTTCCAATTACTTTAATTTTGGTCACCTATGTCACACTTTGGGGTCATTTTTTTTTGAAACAGCCCATATATGATATTAATTAGATACCTTGGAAGAGAAATTCTGAATTCAAGGTAGGACATAATTATCTCATAAATAAATAAAACTCATTAATTTTACATTTTAATTATCTAAATTAACAATATCTACACCATGATTGTATTAACAGACATTTGTAGGTGACATAAGATGTTACAGTGTATACTTAAATATTAAATTAAAACAAACCATACATGTTTCTGACAGTAAAATCATAGTGAATTTTAATGCATAGCAGTATAAATAAACCATTACATTTATACATGTGTCATTAAATATTCACTTAAAATTAAATAAAAATAAAAAATATATGAAAATAAAGTAAAAAGATGAGTCTAAAAACCAATAAAACTAGGAAGAACTGTCTATCTTTACTGCTTTGCAAGTAAAAAAAATTAAAGTAAAAAAAAAAACTCTATAAAGAGAGATACAGAGTAGAATTATTTCTGTCATTCATTGTGCTACCAAATACCCTGGTACAGTGAAACCTGTCTAAAACAAACCTCCCTGGGACCAAATTTTGTGTTCTGAATAGACAGGTTAAATTCACAAAGATTTCCCTCATTTTAAAGTTCAGTTTATTAAGGGTTCGGTTTAGGCAGGTTTCACTGTATATGTAATTTTCTAGAAAAATTAAATAAAAATCAAAGAAAAAAAGATTACATTCGTTTTAATATCAAATTATGATTTCATAACAAAAATAGCTGTAAATACTGCTGTACAGATTCACAATAAATAGCCATTTTGAAAAAGAAGATAAGACTAAGGGTATTTATACCGAGTCAATTTTTAACATGTTTTTTTCATAAATGAAAATATTTTTTTCTGTCTAAACTTATACCTCCCTCCTTAGAATTTTTAAAAGACTTAACAAGTAAACATAAAAGATACCACATTAATTATACACCAAACAGATGTCTTCCTCAGAAAATGCCCTTCAACAATAGTTCTCAGATAATAAAACAACACCTTTCCTATAAAAGTGTATGATACATTTATACAATTAAATATGAAAGCATTCGATGTGCTCATCACTGAATTGTTCACTACCATAATGCTGTCTTCACTGGTTGTAATGGAGCTGGTTTAGATTGAACACTTTCAAACCCATCAATCATACGAATGATTCGTCCTAATGACTCTTTGTGCTTTGGTATTAGTCCTGAGTTAATTAATGTCTGAAAAAGAAAAAGAACACATGACAAATTCTAAAATTCTATTGCTATTTTATCATTCTGTAATTGTACATATTTGATAAATTTAGAGACCTAGGGCACACATGAGCCTATATCCCTCACGCCAGTTATGTATTTTCAATCTATTACTCAGTGATTAATTGTATACGCTGTATTTTGAATCAATGTTTGTGGTTTCCGGGAAGATATTTTAACACTTCGCCATTGTACCTTTTAAACGTTTTTCTGTTGTAGTTGCTATTCTGTAATTTCTAATCAACTTGAAAAAAATACAACATTTGACATTAAAACTGCCTCTTTTAAAACTGTTCTAAACCTACCTCTCTTATTGTATCTACTAAATGATCAAACTTGTAAACCTCTTCTTCTGCCTTCTTCCAGTTTTCATCTAATGTCTTCATCTGTAAAAAAAAAAAACATCAATACTTTACAACTTGACTGTTTAAAATTTAAGCAGTATTGGTAGACAATACAACCATCCAAAACATGAACCTTTCGTCTGACAAAACTCAAGCTTCAAAAGACAGAATCTGGCCTGAGACAGTAACAAAAATGTAGCCGAGTTAAACTGGTTATTGAGATGGCAATTTCTTGTTTTAGCTAAATAAACAAGGTTTTATGTTTATATAAATGCTTGTAAATCTTCAAAACAAATATTGAAAATCTTCATTTTATACAATTTTACACAACATCACGACTGGGAAATAAACAAAGATTACCTATATTGGGACTTCAAAGTTCTTTCTATAAAAGATTGCGGTTTATTCAGGGATCAGCTTTGACATGTTTCAGCATATAATTTGTATTCTTTCATGACCAGCACGGCAGCACCCTAAACTATATTCTAATAGTGGCACATGTCATGTCATGTCATATCATCAGGACACATCATTCTTATTCCCCGTCTAGACAGAACATGATCTGCCTCAATTATGCTGGATGGTTAGCACAGAAGCAGAAAGTAGCAGTTCTATTTAAGCCCTAAGCAGCTTGTCAGCTGACAACAGTGATGATCAAATATTTTGGAAAATATTAAAATACAGTTAGAATAAGAAGTTTAGATGAGCTATTTGAACTACCATGAAATTTATAATTAATGTGTCCCTGAAAATAAATTACTGAGTTTACAGTAAAAAAAAACAAAAACTTTCAAGTATGAGTTTTGTACTCCTACTCGAAAAAGAGCCAATCAGAACATTATCAGTACAATGTGCGAAATTAGCAGTAGACCTATAGACAATGTCTATGTAAAATCAAGCGGGTCTGTGTCAAATTTTCAACATTTTGTATATAATGTACAGTGAGGTCTATGTAAAATAGAGATTGGTCTGATACCACAAAATTTAGTTTCACACATATCCAATATATACAGTGTTCTCATTGTACGATTTTTGAGTGTGAATATGAAACTCCTACTCAAAAGTTAGTATAACCTGATTATGAAGATAACATTGATATTTTGATCATTGTTCTTACCCTTTTAGTTGCCTTTATTGCCAGTGATTCATGGTACCCTTCTCTTTGTTTTAACTGTCCTTTTAACTTCTGAATCTGAATGTATAAACATTATTAATTAAATTAGATATAATTTATTTTATCTAGCACTATATTGATCGCTGAGTTAACAAAACTGATAAAAGAACACATAAAACAATGTGTAGCTAGATACCAACCAAGAAATAAACACAAACATCATAGGATAAAATAATCACACGACATTAAACACTATCAAATATACAATTACTGCAAACAACTTACTTTATTACAAGTATTTTCTTTTAGAAATATTGAAAAAATTTATACAATATGCATGATTGTAAAGATAAACTATATATCACTTTTCATAACTTACACAACTCATAGTGATGATGCTTGTTCATAGACTTGACGTCACACATTCACATAGAGGTTAGTGGTATGGTGTTCAACGCTACTTTTAATCAATATTTCAGTTCTATCGTGGTTGTCAGTTTAATTGGTGGAGGAAATCGTAGTACTCGGAGAAAACCACCGACCTGTCACGAGTCACTGACAAACTTTATAACATGATGTTGTATCAAGTACATCTCGTCATGAACTGGATGTGGACTCACAACATTAGTGGTGATATGCACTGATTGCACAGGTAGTTGTAAATCCAACTACTATATGATCACGACTGCCCCTAATAAGGTCTGTTTGTACCCTCTTTTAGCTTAATTTATCCCAGATAACTAAAATACTCAGCAATTTCAAGTAAAATCATCTTCCTTTTGACAAATTATACAAGGTTCTAATGTATGTGTTATTGTGTTGCAATGATCTGTCTACAGATATATAAACAGATTGTCTGATTCAAGGAAAAACTAAAATTAGATCTCCGCACTTGTTCTTTCGGTTGTTTACAAGTTGCCGCATAGAAGATCTAAAAATACTCCTTTAGGGGCAGTGTCAGGGATCAACATGAAATTATTATAAATTGACCATTTGGTGATTCTTCTACACGCACTGACAGATACTGAATGTAGGAGCGTTTTTAGATCTACCATATGAGGACTAGTAAACAAGTGATAGAAAATAGGGAGTAAGTGCGGTGATATAATTTTAATCAGATTGGCAAAATCTAGTAGCTACATAAACTGTTTATGTTTCAGAGTAGGTTGACTGTATTGTATACCTTGAGTTTTAAGGTTGTTATATCACTGTGAAATCTGACAAAGTTACTAGGCTGAGCTGAGTCTTCTTTTACTCCATTTAGAACTTCCTTCAACTGATTTGACAAGATTTCTTTTTCAGCTTCTAGTTGCTTTATTTCTGACTTCGCTGCAACAATTTCTGATTTTAAATTCTAAAGAAAAAAAAAAAAACGCAAATATTTTAGAGATATATACAATCAGATTTATTTTATATCATTAAAATTAATTCCAAAAAAATTCAGTTATCCAAGTCTATCAAGATATTGTCCATATTGATAGTGGAAAACTTTCACAATTTCTAACATCTTCAAGGGACATAACTCTTTTAATTCTTGAAGATCAATGTAAATTTTGTAGAGAAAAAGACTACCATACATTAGATTGTTTTTCCAGATCTTATGTGATATAATTTGAACAATCCATGTGGTAGGTAATATTTGTGCTTTCTTACTAGACAGAGATCTTTTAGACATAAGGTTTCAAGTATACATTTGCTTTAGGAAGTGTTCCAGCAGTTACAAATAAAAAGTCTTCTGACAATCCAAATTCATCAAAAACATGAGCCAATTAACACTGGTTTCCTGAAAGTTAATATGTTCATGCTGCATGCTTACATTCATTTCTGTTTCCTGTTGGACATAAAACCCTATTCTATTAGACAAGCTTGTAATATTTTCTGTCAGTGCTGCTATTTTCTCCTCAGATTCAGAAAGCTGACTTGTTTTCATTGTCAGTTCTTCTTGTGTCGTCCTCTCTGATGTCTGACATGCCTCTAACTGTTGACATAATTCTTCACTGAAAACGAAAATCAATATTTATTGATTGGTGTTTAATACCAACTTGAAACATAAATACACATTTTTCCTTTGATGTTTTTATGCAGTAATCAACTTAAAAATAACCATTTTACAAACCATGGTCTAACATGAAGATCTTGATGTTATTCCATGATTTTGACGTCATAGATCTGTCAATCATGAAATTTCTGTTACAAACCATATATACCATGGATCTTACTCATGAACTTATTTAAACCAACTCATCCTTCAGATTCGTTGGTTTAAAAAAGTTAATTCGTAAGATCCATGGTATATATAATACTTATATTGTGGTGTGAAATTTTAATCATTGGAATTACAAGATAAGGATTTATAAAATTATATAAAACTATGTAAAAAAGTTTCATAAATACATTTTTTTGCACAAAAAAAAACAAGGTATGATATAAGGTATATTTGATTCAATATCATCAATGTCAGATGTTTGATGTATCTGTTTTTAATTATTTTTTTCTTTGGCAGGGTTTCAGTTTGGGGCATTTTCTAGGCAAATGGCCTAAAGATTTTGAAAATTACCTAAACTTTGAAGACTTTTAGGACAAATATTTAGTTAAGTAAATAGGGAATGACTGATAGGAAATACCACTGTCTGTAACATTATTAGGTCTAACAAAAACCCTGTTTGGTGGCTATAACGTCAGGTTAATATTGACATACTTACTTCTCTAATTGTAAATCTGCAATGGAGAGTTTGGAAGCTTTCTCTATAATACTAGCACATCGTATGATTTCACTAAATGTTTCCCCCATACAATCAATCTGTTCACTTAATCGTAAATTACTGTCTTCTAGTTGTGACTGCGACATCACACTGACATTTTTTATGGTAGAATCGAGAGGTCCGGGTTTTGATTTTATTGCACTGGTTCCTGTTCTGACTGGAGCAAAGGCACTATTGCTGGTAGAAAATCCTAATTTATTCCTACTAGCAGCACTGGGGCTCTCCTCTTCAATGGAGTTTCTGTCTTTAAGTTTTTCACAAATGGTCGACATTTCTTCCTCCAATGGAACAATTCCTTCAATATAAGGGGAAACACTCCTAGAACAGGGACTTGATTCACAAGATTCATATTCACTGTCACTTTGTCCCTCGGCTGCTCTAATAACCATGGATAAGAATGACTGATTGTGTACTTTACGACTAGAATTGGGTACGTCTCTGTTTAAATTCTTTTTTGAAGATTTCTGAGTCGACTGTCCTGACATAATATTTTTGTAACTGGACTGTGGACTGCGCAAAACTGACTGAAAATTGTAAGGAATAAATTATTATATTTTGTATAAATAACATGAATTATGTGTTTTCTATATATGTAAAAGAAAGTCTTTGTCTCATGCTGTGTTAAATATACATTTGTAGATCCATACGTTTCATTCTCTTATTCTTGTACCACTGTTTTAAATGATCTAAAATCATTTGAAATTCGATCAAATTTTAACTTCTCTATCATACAAAGTTCTGTATATATGCACATATCTTCTCATTTCCTTATTACTTGGTGTTTTAACCTGACATACGTTTAAAATATAGATATTATAATAAAAATGTATTTTCAAATTAGTTACCATGGCAACTAGAGTAAATAATATACAACAGTTATAAAGCCCACAATTGTATTATCATATCATAGGTATACTAAGTACTGAATTTTGCACATATGAGCTCTTATTTCTCTATTACATTAAAAAAAAGTACTTTCTCCTGAAGATTTTGGTGCTTCATATAATTGTATTAGAATATAAATAATACATGTACAAGTGTGTACATATGTTATAGTAGTACTATTTATAAGAATAAAAAACCAAGATTTTACAAATAAGTAGTTTTTCATATAATTAAAACGTAGATATCAAAATTAGTCGCACGATAGGTATCTGCAATAACCTGCATCAGGTACGCTCGAAGTCAAATAATTTAAAAGTCTTTGACAGTAAGAAAACCAACGGCCCGAAACAGGATAACCGAAATTGACTACTGTCAGTCATAATTAATCTTAAATTGCCACTTCTTCAAATCAGTGTTCATTTCATAACACACAAACAAAAGTAATGTTGTATACGTACATGATCTACCTTCTTAAGTCCAGATCTGTTTCTAAGGCCATGTAAGAGGCCAGCCATTTTATTTTCTAACTCTACAACTAAGTATGTACTCTCTTTCAGCTCTGCAGTCTTGTCATTCAGTTCTACAGATTTTGTTTGAAGGTCTCTTTGTGTAACATCAATACTTTCTCTAAATTGAAAAAGAAATCAGATTTTTGCATTTATAATGTCATTAGGTTTTCATAAATTTGAATGGCTATTTAACTGCACACAAAACAGCACATGAAATTTTCTTGGAAAGAAAATGAATAAATTTCAGAATTCATATTGTAAATTTTTGTTAGATATGCACATGTATCCTACCTCTAAATAAATAAAAGAACCGCCTAGCGCATGAATGTGCGACGTATCCCCCCGCACTTGCATAATATTTAGTTTTATATATTTATAGAAAGCAGCCTTGCAGTCTTAATGTATAACATACTTACAAGCCACATGCAAAGATTATTCAAATCTATCCATGTTTATTAAAGTTATCACGTAAACAAGACACAATTCTCAAAATTGGTGATTTTTCAACCAAAAACTAACATTTTCCCCCAAAACCCTTGCTTCAAATATTTCCATGTTAAAACCCATCCAAGATAATTATAATTACAAGCCACTTGCAAAATATTATTCAAATCTATCCATGTTTACTAAAGTTATCGCGTAAACAAGACACAATTCTCAAAATTGGTGATTTTTCACCCAAAAACTAAGATTTCCCCCCAAAACCCTTGCTTCAAATATTTCCATGTTATAACCCATCCAAGATAATGATAATTACAAGCCACATACAAAAAATTATTCAAATCTGTCCATGTTTACTCAAGTTATCGCATAAACAAGAAAGTGTGACGGATGGACAGACAGACAGATGGCCGCTATTACTATATCTCCTCACCGCTATCGTGGGGGGATAAAAAAAATCATGGTTCCGAATTTAAAGTTAGAACAATTTGTTATCAACAATTTAGCTAAAAGCTTTCTATTTCATACTCATGTTAAAATTACAAATTGTGTTAAAATATCCAGTTGAGCAAAAGGTCAACCTTAGAAACACCACAAGGTCATCCCACTAATAGGAGAGACAAATACATATCTTTTCAAATCAAATTCTTTTTTTCAAAGGGGCTGTTATGGTCGTGATCACATGGTAGTTGGATTCCGAGCCAACCAGTCTTTGCTCTTTCTCCTTTATGCTGCGTGCTTAGTGGAGATTGAACAAATACCAATTTCATAGTCATTGGTTTGACCCAATCGGGGCTCAAATCCACAATCTGAAACATTCAAGGCGAGCACGCTAACCATTACACCACCGATTTGGTTAACTACTATCCATTATAACGGAAAATCACTTATAAATAGACATAAACTTACTGTAGGTAATCCTGGTTTCCCCTGAAGACAGCTAGGCTATCCTGTAAAGTAAAAAAAAAAAAAAAATACTTTGACTAAAATATACCATACATTGTATGTAAATATGTAGTAATACCCTACTGACCTACATGTACATCAAATATATTTGTTGCTTATTCTTATTAAATTATTTATCAATATTGCTTTTTATGCTGTGTGAATAAAACAGAGTTGCAGCTGTCAAGGAAAATTTACTCCAAACAAAAACAAAAGTCCTCTGTCGCGATGATTGATTTACAGTTGGATGGTGGAATTGTGCAATTATATATTTAATATTTAGTCAAAAAGGAGAATCCTTTTTTTTTTTTAACACATCTCATTAGTACATAGCTATTGATGTCATTTCCATCAATAGTTTGTGGTTAGCAACTGAATATAAAAATAGGACATTAAGGGATATCTGATATAAAACAAATTTCCTTCAACTGTTTTCTGTGTGTGCTACATGATAGGGATTATGGTTGGTAATGCCACTTTAAACAATATTTTCAGCTATATCGTGACAGTCAATTTTACTGGTGGGGGAAACTGGACCTGTCGCAAGTCACTAACAAACTTTATCACATAGTGTTGTATCGAGTAAAACTCGCCTGAGCGGGATTAGAACTCACACTGTTAGTGGTGATAGGCACTGATTACATAGATAGTTATACATCCAACTACCATATGATCATGAACACAACGGCCTCTACAAAATAACAATCTTATACATATTGGAATAATCTACATCATCAGCATACATTCAAGTTAAATCAAAATTGTACATGTATCTCAGACTTACCCTAAGTTCCATGTTTTCCTGTTTGACCTGCGTCAGTTCTGAGTTAGAAGTCGTTAATTCCTCATCTATTTTGACAATTCTTGAGGCCTGTTCTAATGAAAACTCTCTCATTGCAAACAAGTCATTTTCTAATGTATCGATGTCTTCATTCAACGAGTCTACAGTATGCTGGAGGTTAATAGCCAGTAGATCTAACCTGTGCCAGAAAAAACAAATTCCTATCTATTTAAAAAACTGTCATTTAACAAGGTTCAAACAGATAAATGCAGGATATTTGGTTAAATAATAATCTTTTCCACCGCTTCAAATCTAGTTTGAAAGAAAAAATTAACTCCACAAACAAATTAAAAATTTTATGAACATCATGATGAAGCAAGGAATTGTCATAATTAATTTTTTTCATAAATCAAGTTTACATCAAAGTAAATATGTAGAACTAAATTCTATATCAGTACTAAATAATATTTTTNAGGGTTTTACACTGAAAATTACTTGTAAATGGTGACCGCTGACCGCATTGAACAGGTGACCGCTATATCGAATTAAAATATATAGTAAAATGCAGAGGGAGAGCACGAAAGTGACCGTTATGAGCAGGTGACCATTATATAAAGGTGACCGTTACGGCAGGTTTGACTGTACATTCCAGTTCAGGTGATATTTTATTCCATACTGTTTTGAATGAATTATTTACCTGTCTTTTTCTTCTTTTAGTATCTCAATTTTTGTATTTAAATTTTTCTCTTTGTCTACTAAACTGAAAACACAAAATATATAACGTTTGGAATATCCATAAAAAATGTATGAGAGTGATTTGTGATGGCAGTTTTAAACAGTCTTACCATGATTGTCATTGTCACTGCCTGGTTTTAAAATGGTGGGGAAAATCTAGTAAACTTATGAACTTCTTTCATCTTAATTCAAAGACAACAAGTTAATCATTGCATTGAGTGTATCTAGTCGTTCAATTTAATTTGTAAAGTAAGTTAAGATAACAAGGTTACCCATTATCAGTCTGTCAAGCACTTTTTGGCTTAAAAAATTAGGAAATCAGGAGGGTTTTTAGTTAAAAATCAGGATATTATCAGCAATTTTTTTTTATATAAAAAGTGATAAAACCATACAAAAAACCAAAAAAATGGCCACCTTCCTCTCCTAGTAAGAGCATTCAGGCCATAATAAATAAATTTTATGGTGTTTTTGATTCCAGATGAAGGTCATTATCAGAATGTCAGAATGTAATTGGCAGGCTAAAAGGTCTTACTTAGGCCATTTTCCTCACCTCCTTTTATTGATAAGATGCTTTACACTAAAATAATTTCAACATATTATTATGATATTTTTTTTGTGGGGAAAAAGTTCAAAATCAGGAGTTATCAGGAGTTTATCTAACAAATTCAGGAAAAAATCAAGAACAGCTCAAAATCAGGAGTCGCTTGACAGACTGCATTATATTTAAGTATGATAAAGCCATTACTCTGAAATCAAATATCTCTCTGAAAATTTTTGAAATGATAATTTGTATGTGGTAAAATTATTGATCATGGCAAATAAAGTTAGTAATTCTCAATTTTAGATCATAAAGAAGTGGATATTTTTTCAAACATGCAGTAGATTCTTCTTTATAAATGAAAGACAATTTTGTGCAAAAACCATACCTATGCTACATTGTTTCAAGAGAATCTGACTTTGAGAATTTACTTACAAGTATTGAATATCCTAGGTCTCCCGTTGTTTTCAAGTTTGGTGAGACCAGATCTTTTAATTAAAATGCAAACAACTCAAAACTAATGTATTACTTTGTTTTAACTTTTAATGTAATGTTAAATTTTAAATAAGTCATATGTTGGATGGATAGGACAAAAACAATATGCCTTCCAAATTCCTATCACCACTAAAGTTGTGAGTTTGAATCCCACCTATGACGAGGTGTACTCTATACAACTTTTTGTGATAAAGTTTGTCAGTGACTTGCGGCAGATCAGTGGTTTTCTCTGGGTCATCCACCTATAAAATTGACCACCAAGATATAACTGAAATATTGCTGAAAGTGGTGTTAAACACCATAACCCCTCTAAATGTTAGGAATACATGAAAATGTATGCTAAACAGTATAGCAATTATACAAAACAAAATGAAATGAGAATTAAAGTTT
>MJUT01010549.1:39672-59251 GCA_002080005.1 Gigantidas platifrons | reverse complement strand
TTGTTTTGCTCTCACTACTTCCCATATTCATCCATCTTTTTATATTCAGGGTTATCTAACCACTTGATCTGAATGGCAGTTGCCTGACATTTTAAAACCCAAAAGTACGTTTTCCAATATCTGGTTTCCTACTGCAACACCGTTTAATGCAGGAAACTGTAGTACATTAGGAAACCAGTCTATACATCCGGTTGCATATTTTTACAAATAATTTGAAAGAAACGAACTTAAAATCCTTATTTTACATTTACCGCAACTGGTGCCTTGTTTCAAGTACGTCCAAAGGAAACAGTTACGACAAAAATCGGGAGAATCTCTTAATTTTAGATGTTTGAATACATTTCATAAAGATTGCAGCTCAAATAATAATTTTCCAGGACTATTCAAGGACTTTTCGATAAAATACAGCTTTCCATGACTTTTCCAGGCCTTTATTTAACAAAATAAAAATCCATGACTTTTCCAGGATTCCATGACCCGTACGAACCCTGCATGGTGGTCAGTTTTATTGCTGGAGGAAACCGGAGTACTCGGAGAAAACCACAGACCTGTTTCAAGTCACTGACAAACTTTATCACATAAGGTTGTATCGAGTACACCTCGCCATGAATGGGGTTCGAACTCACAGCTTTAGTGGCGATAGGCCTGATTGCACAGGTAGTTGTAAATCCTACTACCATATGATCACGACCACGACGGCCCCAACTAACCCATACTATTACAGTTACCACCGATACTAGTAACTATTTACAATGCCGTTCCCATTTTATCAGGACTTTTATTACATCTTCATGGGGCATAACTCTTAAAAATCCTATGGACTACGAAATTGCTCATACATAGGCCTGGGTATAAATTTGGTTTGAATCAGTCACTGAATACAGATAATAAGATTTGATACAGACAACTTTGTAGCTACTCTTATTCTTTTGGTTCGTTCTAATTTATTTATTTCCCTGTCTTGATTATGATAGTTTTGTACTGTTTCCTCATATTGGTATTATACATTTAACTTAAATATATATGGACAATTATATCTAACTTATTGTGTTCAATAATAAGTCAGCAGACTTCAGAGTATTACACCACCTCCATTTTCTCTCTCTCACTAATTCTATCAAATAAACATAAGCCTGTGTTTATTTTTTTTACCTGCATCATACTAGACCTAGAAGTCTCAAGTGTACTCTTCAGACTGTCATATTTGTCTGTCATTTCAGTTTTCTCTCCTACCAATTTTTCAGCCTCCTTTTCGTTTTCACATTTTTGTTGAACAACATCAAGTCTCTGAAATAGAAAATAAAAAATTAACCATAAAACATATTTTGAAGTAATCAACAACAAGTGTATTTTAAACTACTGAGCATTAAAATATTTTAAGAGAAGAAACTATTATTTGTGGGATACCAAATTCCATGAACCTTTTAATCCATAAATATGGGCACCAACAAAATTTGACGAAAACCTGATAATTGATATCCAAGAAGTTATTCTACAAGAACTGCTAATATCAAGAAAATAATTTTATTTTGCTTCTATTTAAAGAAACTTCAATAAAAACCGTAGCATCTTATGTTCTAAAACAGTATTATTGATACACCTCGACACATTACAACCGCCACGATATAAATGAAATATTGTTGAAAGTGGGGTTAAACACAATAATCCTAACCCCTCCATACCATTACACAGGGTTCCCAATCTTTTCCAGATATGAAATTCCAGGATTTTTTCAGTTTTCAAGGATAAGTTTTCTTGTTCGTTATTTGCCGCTTGAACAAGTATTTTGTTATTATCATGGATTTCTTCACGTGATTGAATATTGATCGCCATCATCGGAACTAATTCATGTAACATTGACCTGCACTACTTCTACAAACACATTGCAGATTCAGATTCAAGTTATCAATTCGTCCCTTTATTTGGCCTATTGTAGACGCTTTTATTATTATTGGGACGAATAAAGCAAGGGACGAATTGATTATCGGACCAAGGGAAGTAACTCGAAATTGACAAATTGCATCAAAACTTCTGGTGGTTAAAAAATTATGCTTTCAATATTAAAAGATTTACAGGGTAAATCCCGGATTTTGACCATTTGTTTAATTTCAAGGACATTTCCCGACCGGGAACGTGTATAACGAAATTCCAAGGTATTTCCGTTTTCCAGGATGCGTGGGAACCATGATTACATTAGGATAAGACAATCTAAATTGAGAGGGGAATGAAGTCAAAATTGATAATGGAAATCCTGGTCTTAGCAACAACTCTACAATATTCTGAGCAGAAGAAAATTAAAACTCTGTAATGGTCATAGTTGTTTGTTTAATGTGTAGAAATAGTAATGCACTAATGTCTACATACCTGTATATCTAAACCTCTCTTCATATTCATCAGTCTATCAGCAGCTGCTCTAACCTTTCTGTAGTTATCTGATACAACATTCTGTATCTCACTCTGAAAGTAGACAAACATATCCTGTAACAATGGTGACAGAATTTTGAGGAAAAAAAAATGTAAAAAATTAGTCTGTTAAAGTCATGCTCTAAAAATGGCCAATCAGAACAATGTCTCCAGTATTTTGGAGCATGAGTAAAACTCAGAAACCAAAATCATTCAATCAAAACATCTAATAGATAATATTACAATTGACTGAAGTTCATCTCAAACTGTTTGCAATGAAAACTTCCCCCAATATTATTTTCAGGGTTCCCATCCCATCCAAGAAATTCCAGGTCTTTTCAAGAGTTTTCTTCATTTTTTCAAGGTCAGCTTGAATATACCCAATGAACTAAGAGACAGTCTGAATCAATCCCTTAACATATAGCATAAAAATGCTGTACAGTTTTCTCAGCATACATTGTATGTTTGAATAGTAAATGAAAATTTAATTTCAATATGATTTTCTAAAATCAGTGCCTCTATATTACAACATTGTGTTCTTGTTTACAACTCTAATGTAAATACTATAACAAATTCTCTGATGAACATCCAATTAGGTGGGTCATCTTTGGCTATGGAGAAATACACAAATAATTTGTCTGGGGCTGAGGTAAAAACATCCCTCCAAATCTAAATCAACCAATGTCTTACATTTTGAAATTAAATCGACACATGTGGCCGTTGTTGTTTCTGAAAACTGTTTTTGTTTCGTCAATGTTCTTCTACTTAAACATAACTTCTTCACATTTTTCACAATTATAGACTGTAAAATGTTCACAACAGATTCCTCGGTGAGAATGTTTGAGTTGATATTAGTGTCTGGGAGAAATTCCCAAACTCCAATTTGTGACAAAAAGAAGGAAGAAACTGTTGAAGGTCGTGCCATTTCGTCATGTTAATAGTTTACATTAATCAAGCTTTTCTAAACGCCGTTACATTAAGCATTCAGCTGAATCAGATGTGTTAAGAAGTGACTAATAACCAAAAAGATTTGGTACTACAAATGAACCTTGACCGGCAATAAAAGTCCTGATTTTCCCCCGGATTTTCACGATTTCTGTGAAATTCAAGGACTTTTCCCGTTTTCCCGGTAGCGTGGGAACCCTGTATCTTAGTACATATGTGTCTTATGCTGAATACAATTGATCTGATTGGTCAATTTCCCAGTACAAGTACAATCATTGTACTACAATAATATGAAATAGGCACGGCCATGAATGCTCACGAATCTGAAAATTATCTGCCAATTTCTGCCAATCCAGTGCATCAAAATAGTGTCGATATTTTTGGGCCGAGATATGTCGGGGACAACTTTTCTAGGGTCGAAACTAGTCTCGTTCAATCAAATGCTCGTTCCTTACAAGATCTCAAAAGTTAACTTACGGTGTGGAGAAAAAAAAATTTCATGTCAGAAGAGATTTAATAAAATTTGAAAATAGAAAAATTACCAAAGTACATATTTATTACAATAAAGAGCTCACTTTGCTCGCATATTATGCTAATAGAAGGCATCATATTTGGCATATCTTCTTAAATAACATGAGTGGAATGAGTAAAAATTAGCAATTTGTTTCTTTTGTGTCTCAAAGGATCCTTCAAATATACAAACTTGTAATTTTTCAGCTAATTGAAGACTGTCTGTCAGGTCTTTATACTCTGCTAACTCTGTCTGAAGTTCTAAGATAAGGTTATGTGCACTTTTCATCTGGTGGTCATTTTGTCTTCTCTCTATTTCTTCTTTTAAAGTCTCAATCTGTAAAGATAAATTAAAAATCAATCCAATGATAGCAATGGTTGTGCCACATAGGTTTTCAATGGGCTAAATATAAAATTAACAAGAAATTGGGTAAAGGCAAAGTCTTAATACAAGTTTCCAAAGCGTTTACTTTATAGGGTGTAAATCTAGTAGTGGAGTACGAAAAGAATGAGGAAATAATATTAACACATTATAACATACGTCATTTTACAATTTGATATTGAATATCAGTCTGTCAAGCACTTTTTGGCTTAAAAAAATTAGGAAATCAGGAGGTTTTTTAGTTAAAAATCAGGAGATTATCAGGAATTTGTTTATATAAAAAGTGATAAAACCATACAAAAAATGGCTGCCTTCCTCCCCTCTAAGTAAGAACTTTCAGGTCATAATATATAAATTTAAGCATGGCATTTTTGATTCCAGATGAAGGTCATTATCAGAATGTCAGAATGTAATTGGAAGGCTAAAAGGTCTTACTTAGGCCATTCTCCTCACCTCCTTTTATTGATAAGATGCTTTACACTTAAATAATTTCAATATATTATGTTATTATTTTTTTTTGTGGGAAAAAAGTTCAAAATCAGGAGTTATCAGGAGGTTATCTAAAAAATTCAGGAACAGCTCAAAATCAGGAAAATCAGGAGTCGCTTGACAGACTGATATCAGATACATACATATTTTCAATATGTGCGCAAACATTCTGCAAAAATCCGAAAACCATCACTGATAACTGAGGGAGGAGTTTATTACACAAATAGGCACTGTCTACTGAAGATTATGTTGAAAAATAGTCACAATATCTGTAAATGCAAAATGAGTTTTATTATCATAATTTTTTCTCAACAGGATCCGCTGTTGAAATATTCCCTGCGATTGAATAAAATGGTCACAATACTTTTTGTGTTAAATTTGCTGTTAAAAAGTCATTAAATTTAATGTTTTTTAAACCCAGGAATAAATATTTAATGACAATGGAACCTTAATTGTCATTATCTCTAATGACCCCTTTGAACAACTGGGTTTATCAGAAATATTATTGACCATCACTCTATTGTTTTTAAGATGTACCCATAAGGGCTGTTCCAGAAATAAGTATGTCCCCCCCACTCCCCGGACCGCAACTGATACTTTTTTCTATGGGTCGCTGTGCAAATGAAAATTTAAATTCTGTTGGTGGTCGTTTTGAGCGAAATTTCAATTTCATTGGTGGTCGGTGATTTTGAATAAAAATAATTGTATGGGTTGTGGGTAATATAAAATTATTCTATGGGTGGTGGTTAACAGCCGTGATTTACTAACCCAAGATTAGTTTTTCTGTAATGTAAACCTGCAGCGAGTACAGCCTTTTCGTGTATTTTGCAGTATTTACAAGTGCATTTTCCGGTTAGAGTTACCTCCCATATTATCGATTTGGCAACAAGACAATTCGGCCCGCGGACAACTCGGACCGTTACAGGGCAATCCGAATTGTAATAAATTTTGATCAGGTCGTGAAAAATAACTTAAAGCAGAGGCATTTAAATCTTATTTTCACTATCCTACTATATGGGTCGAGCAGTTCTAGAGGTCCGAGATTTTCTGGACCGAATGTCCACGGGTCGAGTTGTCCCTTTATATTACTGAGTGTCGTACGAAATGGTCGTAAAGGTATTAAATACATTTAATAGGATTAATTGCTATTTGATTTATAACAGAGTTGTTGTATTACAAAATATTTCTTTCCCAAGGAAATAAGTTTTTAGTCTATTCATTATTGTGAAAAAAAATAAAGATATCGAAATAATTCGAAGTTTTGGGTAAATTTTCGAAAAAACCATGTGTTGGGGAAACTAGAAAAAAATGGTCGTTTTGAGTGAAATTTCAATTTCATTGGTGGTCGGTGATTTTGAATAAAAATAATTGTATGGGTTGCAGGTAATATAAAATAAATTCTATGGGTGGTGGTATTTTAGGAAAATTCTATGAGTGGCTGGTCTATATATATTTTTTTCTAATTCTATGAGTCATTGAATTTTACTTAAATCTAATTCTGTTGGTCATGCCTAAAAAGTCAAATTTATTTCTATGGGTGGTGAGGGTGAAAAAAAAGTGCCGTCCTGGGGCGAGGGGACATACTTTTTCTGGAACAGCCCTAAGTAATATGTTAATTTTATCACTTTTGTTTATCTTTGGATACCAATGTTTAATATATTTTTGCTATGCTATAATCACCTCTGATTTTCCAACATTTTCAAAATTATGAATTATACCTCTTTTGACTTTATTTGAGTTGATTCCTTCAGCTGAACTTCAAACTCTTCACACTTTGTTGTAAGATCTTTAATTTCTGTCACATACTGGTCCTGTTCTTCAGTACTTTTTCTTTTAATTTCATTTATTTCTTCCTTCAAATGTCTGTTATTTTCTTCTGCCTCCAGTAGTCTGACTTTTAAATTATCTATCTTTTCCTCATATTGTTCCTACAATATAAAAAAGTGGTCTTTAAAATATGTACAACTGGTTTTGGTGTTTAACGCCACTTTAAACAATACTTCAGCTATATCATGGCGACCAGTTTTAGTGGTGGCGGAAGCCGGAGTACCCGGAGAGAACCACCGATCATGGGCAAGCAACTGGTAAACTTTATCACTTGCGGCTGCGAGTCGAGTGCACCCTTTTTTGTAATTTACAAAGCCGGGCGCGAACCCACGCCGTATTGGTGATAGGCTTGTATGAGTTGTTAGATCCAGCGACCTAACTCATTGAGCCACCCGGGCCCCGTTCTAACATCTAGTATGTGGCCACATCAGGGTTCATATTTTCAAGCAACCAATAAGTGATGAGCCTACTTAATCCTTAGGTATCAAAACAAAGTACAACGCCAAGAGATTTGGTCCGATTGGTCAATACATTTAACTGTCTTGCATATGATTGGACACTCAAGGATGAATGAACGGTAACATGTCATGACCGCAAACACGCATGTAGTTAGATGTTAGTGTATTGCCACAGAAAAACATTATAAACGATACAATATGAATAAACATCTAATTTTAATTAGATTGTAATACATGTACATGTATGTAATGCCTTTGATTTGCTGACTTCCTTAATTTCTTGTTTTAAATTTTGTACACAATCAAGTCTTAAAAATAGAAAAACATCAGAAACCATAAATTTTTATTTTTTATGTATTGAAAAAAATTCTCAATGATTTTGATCATATATGTATTGTACAATAACTGTCAATCAAATTTGTTTTCTGACATGAATTAACATTAAAATCATTCCCATACCTTCAATTCTTTTTTATTAAGCAAAAAAATCATTCCCATACCTTCAATCCATTTTTCTCTCTATCAAAAGTTGCTTGACTATCATTAATTATCTTCTGTTTCTCTTTGATAGCTGACTTCAGTTCTGTGATCTGTGATTTGAATCTATCTCTTTCTTTCTCTACTTTTCCAATGTCCTGTTTATAACGTTCAGCCTCTAAAGCATAAGTGTCCAGTTTGTTTGCTAATGTTCTAGGGTGTTGTCTTCTAATTTCTTCAGCTGTTATTCTGAATAAAACATAAGGATCTAAATAATCTGCTATCATTGGAAATGTAATACATCTTCTTATACAACATAACCTGAATGATTTGTTTTTTTTAAGATGACATTTTATATTAATTTGCTTGACAGAAAAAAAATATTAACGTATACTTTTTATTATTGGGGTGGGGCAGAGGGCTTTTGTCCTAGACCCTGCTCTTACTCCTTAATGCTGCGTGCTTAGCAGAGAAGCAGCAAATACCAATTTTATAGTCTTTCGCGTGACCCAACCATACTATCTACTATAGTATTTTGACTGGCCATACCTAACTATACACAAAGTAAGCATGCTAACCATTACATCATGGAGGCTTTCGCAAATGGAAAAGAATGATGAGAATATAATTATTAAAATTTAGTACATAACATATAGATATAGTAAATTTTCATTGGTTGTTAGCTAGACATTATATTTCAACAGTATAGTTCATTTCTTGACTACGGGAGATTATACATCGCAACGGGCACTATACTAAAATGACCATTCTTCCCGCAGGACTATACCAAATTTTCCGTGAATTTACGTGATGAATTTTTAATAAAAGTTACTTCCCTTGATATGCACGGCGCTACGATTAACAGTTGATTACGTCATTGTTTACATTGCCGACATGGATGCCAGATTCGGCAGCAGGGATGCCGACGAATATTCACATTGCAACAATAAAATGTAAAGACAAAAGCGGCCACCAAATATGCAGTTAAAGTTCTCTCAGACTTCATGTTAGGAAAAAATTATGACGGGAAGATAGGCACAATGGATATTGTTGTACTCAATGGCATTTTACAAGACTTTTACGCGAATGTCAGAACCAGCAGTGGAGATTATTATTCTAAAAGCTCATTAGTTGCAATTTTTTAGCCATTAGACATGTTATGTACTAAATTTATTATGTACTTCTCCCTCGGGAACCAATCTCCTATAGTGTTATCTGGGAAAGTATAGTGCCCTCGCCTACCGGCTTGGACACTATACCTACCCAGACAACACTATAGGAGAATCGTTCCCTTGTGAGAAGTCCATAATAGGATAATATATGTTACTGCACCTGTCAAACATAATTGAATAGTAATCTTTATATGAAATTTATATATATTCTAAAATCTGCAACCCTTAATGCAAAAGAATAACTTGGTAGTAATCTGTTGCAAAATTGTATCAATCCAAATTTTAAAACTAGAGGCTCCTAAGAGCCTGTAATCGCTCACCTGGCTCAAAGTTGGCCCAGCAGTTTCAGAGGAGATAATTTTTAAGTGAATTGTGGCAAATCTTCTATTTTTAGTAATGGCGGACATCTTGGCTGGCAGCCGGGTCGTCGGACAGAATTCTGAAAGGGGATCACCTAAAGACCATTCCACCATAGTTTGGGTCCAATTGGCCCAGCAGTTTCAGAGGAGATAATTTTTAAGTGATTTTTTGCTGAATTTTCTATTTTTAGTAGCGGTGGCTATCTTGGTTGGCGGCAGGGGTCATCGGACACATTTCTCAAAGAGGACCATCTGAAGACCATTCCACCATAGTTTGGGCCCAATTGGCCCAACAGTTTCAGAGAAGATACTTTGTAAGTGATTTTTGGCAGAATTTTCTATTTTTAGTAATGGCAGCCATGGTCGTCGGACAGACTTCTGAAAGGGGATGACCTAAAGACCATTCCACCATAGTTTGGGCCCAATTGGCCCAACAGTTTCAGAGAAGATAATTTTTAAGTGATTTTTTGCCGAATTTTCTATTTTTAGTAATGGCAGCCATCTTGGTTGGTGGCCGGGGTCGTCGGACATAATTCTGAAAGGGGATCACAGAAAGAACATTCCACCATAGTTTGGGCTCAATTGGCCCAGCAGTTTCAGAGGAGATAATTTTTAAGTGATTTTTTGCTGAATTTCCTATTTTTAGTAACGGTGGCCAGGGTCGTCAGACACAATTCTGAAAGATGACCACCTAAAGACCATTCCACCATAGTTTGAGCCCAACTGGCCCAGTACTTTCAGAGGAGATAATTTTTAAGTGATTTTTTGGCCAAATTTTCTATTTTTAGTAACAGCGGCTATCTTGGTTGGCGGCCGGGGTCGTCTGACACAATTCTCAAAGAGGACCATCTGAAGACCATTACACCACAGTTTGGGCCCAATTGACCCAGCAGTTTCAGAGAAGATAATTTTTAAGTGATTTTTTGCTGAATTTTCTATTTTTAGTAACGGCAGCCATCTTGGTAGGCTGGGGGATTGTCGGACACAATTCTGAAAGGGGACCACCCAAGGACCATTCCACCAAAGTTTGGTTCAAATTGACCCAGTGGTTTTAGAGGAGTTGATTAAAATGCAAAAAGCGAACGACAGACGGACGCCCAGTGATAGCAATAGCTCACATGACCCTTCGGGTCAGGTGAACTAATAAAACAAATTTCAGAAATGTGTATGATCAGTGGTAAATAGAACAATTAATGTAGCTCTTATTAAGTTGGATATTAACCAATCTTTTCTTTGCTTAAAATATTAACCAGAGAAAAAAAAACATATCGTTACCATTACGTATCTCACCTATGCCCTTTTTTATTGAGCAATTTAACAGGAGTCATCGATGTTTCATTGTTAACCAGTAAATACTCTGTCATGGTAGATCCTGCAGTCATCATTGGTCGTACATCCACACCCTGGTCCATTTGTTCAACTATTACAGTATTAGTTGTAACATCAGACTGGGCCAATACAGCCGATATTCCACATTCCACGGTTGGGATGCAGAGCGGTGAGCACAATACTGACATTGTAGTGGGAACAGCCTGAAAAATAACAATATTTCGCTAAAATCAAAGTAATTTCTGTACAGCTTAGTTGTGTTCCTAATTAATTGGTGAATCAATCAAACAGTCATGGTCCTACTCCTTTAAACATTTTCAACATTAGAAAGAATCAGAGATTACAAAATAAGTTTGTATATTAACGAAGATAAAGTTGTTATAGATACAGAAAAAGACCTCAAAGAAATTATTCATCGTACTTTTAAATATTATGCTGAACTACTATGAATCAGAGATCCTTGCAACTCACAGAGTCCTAAACTCATCATTTTCAGTTAGGACTCACCAAAGTCTTCAAATTTTCAATTCTTACAATGGTGGGACTGGCCAAAATGTTCAGAAATGTCTTCTGGACTCATCAAATTAAATTGCTACAAGTATCCCTGACTATGAATGAACCAAACATTGTATACTTTAAGCTATCCAAAGAAACGACTTTATTTCAGATAATGAGGTTTGACTATGTTATTGCCTAAATCAAAATCTTCCAATAAACAAATCAAATTGGTGGGTTGTGTTTTAAACAGTACCTGAAGTGCCATATCATGCTTCACTGGAGTGTCATTGGTCATGGTTGACGTTTCTGTAGTTTGTGACACGAAGACTGGAGAAGATCCAACATCTCTGTAATTAGCTGTAAGCTGGCTAGGAATCGGTGAGCATGCTGCATTATTGTAATCAGCTGTTAATTGGCTGGGCATCGGAGAACAGGCAGCCGTAACAGTGTCTAGCAGATGCTGAATCGATGCGTCACATGTCTCTGGTACTTTGACAGGGGTCATAGGGTCAGTCATTGTTTCTTGTTCTAACTGTTCACATGCATGGCAAGGTGAGCTACCAACATCGTTAGTGTTTGTCACAGCCATAGTTCCTGTGTCCTTGCTTTCTCTTGTAATAGGAGAGCATGCAGTTTCTATCAAAGATGGCTCCTCTGTGCAAGTCTCTACACTACTTTTCAGCAATGGCGTCATAGGAGATGTGCCAACATCGTTAACATTAATTTCGCTATCAGCGCACAAATTACACTTGATTCCAGCATATGTGTGATCAGTTCCTGTGTTATCTGATTCTACACTACTTAAGGGAGATAACTCTTCATTACAAAAGCCATTCTCATTACTTGGAATTAACAGTGAATTTTCAACAGAAGAAATATCGATGCCACAAACTTCTTCATTATTGAAACAAATGTCAAAATCTTGTAGTGTCTGTAATTTTTCTGCATTAATTACTTCACATTTTTCATTGCGTTTGTCTGAATCTTTGGTATTTGTTTGTTCATCTGCAGATTCTGTGTCAAAAGAACAACCTTCTGTTGGTTGTGTGTTTTCTGATTGTGACACATTATCACTGGCAATGACACTTTCATTTAATGAATCTTTATCACTATTTGTAGCAGTTTTATCATATGCTGGAGTCACTGGAATCACACTAACAACAGGAGCAGAGAGTAACTGAAAAAGAAAATATGCATTTCTAAATGATGTAAATAAACAAGAAATAAGGTTATACAAAATAAATCTTATTTCTCAGTTCTTTTATCATGCTTACTTTCATTTTCTAATCGACACATGGTCATGGTGTCATACCAGATCCTTTATGTTTGATGACGGCAATGTTGGTTGGGTAGTTAGTTGGCAGGATCATCAGATTCAATTTTGAAGGGACATACCCTAAAGATGATGCAAGTCAAGGTTGGTTCAAATTGATCCAGTGGTATCAGAGGGGAAGATTTCATCAATTTTTGCTTTACCATGCTAACATAGGCCTAATTTACATTCAAGGGAAAAAGTTCAAATTATATATATTACAGAGAAACTTGTTAACATACAGCTACATTTTTAAATTTCAGCTCATTTTAGTTTAAAACGTAGCAGATTTGGCTATTTCAGGAAATTTTTACTTTTAATAACAGCAGCTTTCTTGGATGGAAGGTAGGGTTGTCTGATACAAATTTGAAAGGAAACCACTCAGTACCTTATATTTGCCAATATGTTTTTGCAAACACACATGTTTCAGAAAAATCAGAAACATATCATACCCTTTCATTAAAATGAAAAGTTCTACTGTACAAATTTCAGCTGATATGGTAGAAAAAAATGTGCCTTCATTGACCCTGTAGGGCTGTTTTACCCTCCTATTTATGCCAAACATGGTAATAGCACAGCGGTCGAAATTGGCACTGGTCCGACGGACCGGGACCGGTAAATTTCTCAATGACACTGGTCCGAATGTCCGGTAGGAAATCAATAAAGCATTATAGATATATTTCAAAAATGATATTTGTTTTGTCTCGTAAAATGTATTTTTCGTGTTGTTGCATAGATAAACAATATCATGCGTAAAAAACGCGATCTGTCTCTACTGGTATGGTGTGGGTGTCACGCATAAAATCGTCTGGGAACCAGTAATCAATAATCATTCGGAAGTAATTTCTCAAACTTCTCTTGGGTTTTCGATTTCATAATTATCCAATATGGCACTGCAGTTTTCAGATTTTTTTGTCGGACCAGTAAATCTTAGGTATTCATTGGTCCGACTGTCCTGTGATTTCAGTTTCCTAATTTCTTTGACCGATAGCATTAATATATATTACTTACCTCTCTACTGTTAACATTACTGATACCATCATCAGGTAAATTCTTTTTATCCTGGTACACTAGTAAAGACTTCCTTAATCTAAAAAAAAAAAAACATACAAAACAAGAGTTGATAATATGATAGAACAGCACACTATCTAAAGTGGACTAGATGATGGATGTTGAAATTTGAAAAATTAACATATTAATATAATTTGCAAGTGGAAAGAGAGATAAATACATATGCAGAGCATATCCTACAACAAATATTGACTTCTGGTGAATTGCCAAGATAGTTGTTAAATGCCAAGTGAGTAATATATCATGGCGAAAACATGATACATTTCTATGAGATGATGGATATCTGCTTTGTACTAAAAATGTAGACCAAGTCTGCTCTTGGTGCTTAATAATGTTAAGGCTGCATTCTTAGTGGTGAAGCAGCAAATACCAATTCATAGTCTTTTTGGCTTGGCCAGATCAAGGCTCAAACTAATGATCTACCATAAAAAAGAAGAATCAGTAAAATCATGATAAACATGTGTATATCAATGTATTTGTATACCATCATATATAGTGAAACCTGTTTAAACAAACCCTAAATAAATAAGAATCCTGTTAAAATCTTTGCAAATTTTAACCTATGTATTCTGGAAAAATATTGTGGTCTCAAGTGTGTCCATTTTAGCCAGGCTAAATGAAAAAAAGAAAGATAAAAGTTTTTACATTTGCTTAAAAGAAAATGTGACTAACTTTTGTGGTTTTCTAGTTGGAGTTCTGGTGGTAGATTCAGCAGATATCTGTCTCAACACTGTCTTCTTTATACTTTTATTCAAAACTGTTTGGTTGTTGATATCAAGTAGAGGGGTTCTCAGTGGGGTTCTTGATACCATGTTGACATCTATAGCTGTCTAATATATACCAAGTAAAAAATTACTAATACTTGTATTAATATGTACTATGTATTGTAATAAACATAATATTGAAGACAATGGTAAGTTAATTAACACAATAAAAATGTATTCTCTTTGAAACGATCTACAAAAAAATATATGAAAAAATCATTTTAATTACTCTTTATTTAGCAATCTATTTTCAAGTTCAGCGTTGGCCGTCGTGGCAGTGAAGTTATGGTAGTTGGATTTATATATAACTACCTACATTGTATGCAATCATGCTCCAACTAATTACCCACTATGTCTATGGTCCACGGTCAGGCTTTATGTATTATAACCCGAAACCCCCCAACCCCATCAAGAGGGCTCCCTCTATCCTTCAACCGAGGACATACTGAGCAGTTCTGTGGGTGTGATCCCTTGGAACCTTCAACAGTACCCAGCTACATGTCCTTAAATTTCTCTTCTTAATAGGACGCTACAGTAGTCCACCTCTTACAAGGTCAGCCTTACTGTAATGAAAAAGATACCTTATAAGAGAGGTGGACTCTCTTGAGGAGGCCAATTTACTAGCACCTTATAATAATATCTCTGTCCTGATGAGAGGGGTGGCGTGTGGTGGGAGTGGCCTTATAAGAGGGGATTACCATATTACCTTTTCAAATTGGCAAATATTCTCTTTGTCTTGTATTTCCATCTTTCTTTGTCCTTCCAATGTTAGTATCAATGTTTATATAAATAAAACAAGATTTCCAATTTTTAAGATATCTGAAAATATAAAATGTCTTTAAGTGATTGTTGTTTTAACATCAAGCAAGCAGTACATTAAATCATTGTGTAAATTAATATTAATCTCCCTTATTAGTTACTAGTAGAAAGTACTACTCACAGTACTGAGTATTGCTTCCATACAAGTTTTTCCTAAATTGAAATATACTTTTTTACTGAATAAAATAGAGTAACATAATACAATAACTTTATTTTTATTTCAGTCTGTGCCAAAAACATTTTGACAAACTAGCCCGAACAGCATTTTAGAAAATTTCTTTCTATTTGGTTAAGCAAATTTTATGCAATTTTTAATAGAGTGGACCAATTTTTACTAGACAGGGGCATAGGGCTAGTGGTTTTTGGCACAGACTGTTATTTCATACATGTACACAGTATACATTCTGTGCAGACAGCACAATCATAACTGATTAATTAAAATATGATCAAGCTGCAATTTCATCAGCAACATGACAAAAGTGGCTTGTAATCCAACAAAGATGATAGAAGTTTATCACGAAGAACTAAAAAATAAATTTGACTGAGAAAGTCTCCACTGGAAAAAAAAATTAAAAAAATGGGAACACATTTAAAAATGTAACGGTAGCATGTACATTTTATTTTATCTCCAAAATTGTAATTTCACCAAAGGGACTTGATCACAGAATCTCTCTGTCTATCGCATTGTAAAGCAAATCACTGAATCTGAGACATCAGTTAGCCGGGGGTGGTTACAAACATACGATTCCTATAACCTCACAGCAGCATACACGTTCCATAATTGGAATATTTTTTGGGCAAAACGTTTAGGAATAAGGGGGGGTTTTGACATGTTATTGTTAAAAGTGTTTCAATGTTTGTGGACAGAATGATTACAGTATATTTCAGTCTTTCCAAAATATGCTGGACCGAGGGCCAAAGTCCGGCTAAAATTTCCATCAATTTTGATAGACAAAGAAGCTAGGTCAGGCAAATATTTCCTTGGTCCTGCAAAATTTGACAAGTGTGAAGTGACAGGCAGAGATTTTCAACTTTTCGTCGGTTTTGGAAAGACTGCATGGCATCTTAATTTTTATTTCTGTACAATTTACTACACACCAGACATACTCGATGGAAAGGCAGACTTTCCTATATTCAATAGATAGTTGACCTTCACTGATAGAAGCGTGTCTGTGGTGCAAAGGCAAAAAGTCAAAAGAACTTAAAAAGGGGGTGGGGGTGCACGTTTTTTGTCAGAAGTCAGTGTCGAATATTTTTTTGTTTAGTACATAGATTTGACAGAAATGTAAAACCAATTCTGTAAGAAGTATTCAGATTACCAATGGTGTAATTAATTATTTTGAATGGCGTCTTTGCATGTGTTTGTGTTACGTGTGTTTACCATTTTGTTTATTTTTCGCTCCAATTCGAAAATGGTGCAAAAATTTGATTGGTCAATTATACCTGGTTTATGCGTGCGTTCGTCATTTCACCAAATCATCCTTCGGTAACCAATATCAAATTAAAATATCCGCCCATTGTTAATATTTTCCAATATGGGTTCCCACAGTGACTTTATTTTTACATTTTGATTAGCCATTGAATCTATGATAGATATTAATAAGCATAATGATGCTAATTGAATAAAATGGTGACAGAAGAAAAGATGAGAAAACACATGACATACATGTTATATTATGTGAGATTACAATTTAATCTTTATATAATGCCATGCATTTTTCTTCTGTTTTTATTTGTTTGTTTGTTTGTTTAAATGTATATGCTCTTCGTATGTGTAATGGATTACGCAATATGTTGTATTAACTGTGCTTTATCCAATAAAATAATTTGAAAATTAGAAAATTTGTCTTTACTCTCAATGTGCTTAAATACTATTCTCATTTTGTGAAATGTATGAGGACATTCAGATATATTTTGTATTTATTTTCCGATGACAGAAGGGAAAGCACACCGAAAGTCATTAATTATTTTACAGAAGCTAATTCAAGATTTGCAATGAATTACAATGTACTTCAAATTCAAATTTTTTATTGGCACAAACTCATCAACAGGATATGGTTATAGCCCAATTACATAATAAAATGTGATACAAATTATACATAATATGTAAATAAATGAACATCAATAATTATTGTTATACAAATGATCTGCATGGAGTATGAGTTGTAATAAAGATTACTTTCCATCTCACTTCAAATTGAGCAGATCAGTATTTGAAGAAGTAATAATTTTATTATTAACCATTGGGTTCATTGGTAATGGATGTACTTCAGTTCAACAAAAGGCTAACAATCTTGATTAAATTCCACTTGCGGGTAACCGTCTGGAAATGACTGCACCTTTGGTACTCCAATAGTGAGTTTGGTAGAATTCCGAACATACCCATGAAATAAGTGTATTTGTAAAACATCACCGGATTAGAGATCAATTTCTACAAAACAACTGTTCTCTGTAATAACGGAAGCCTTTACAATATGCATATATTCACCTAAGACAAATAATGAATTAAAAAAAAAATAGTAACCGGATGTTTACATCACGTGACATTCCCCCTATTTGATAAATATGGAAACTCCACTACTTGGGAAATCTCTCAGAAAAACGGTGACTTCGTTCACCGACGTCTTATTTCCGATATCCAAAGAAGCTCAAGATCCACAACAGTATCAGCTAAAGAAGACAGGTTTGTTACACCCTACCCGGGATCTATACTTACATGGTCGTAGTCTTTTCAATTCTGTCAAAATTTGAACAAATCGTGTTGAAACACAACAATTTGAACAAATTAATATTTTATTGATATTAATAATACTTTAATAGTCAGCATGCACACAGTTTTTTTCATTTGAGGGTACATGTACCCCCACCTCCACAATTTTGGGACCACAGGACATTTTTTAGGGAACAGTTGTACTTCTTCTTCCAATGAAGTTCATCCCTCACTGACACTGGCCTCAGTGAGCCTGAATATTATCAAACTTGTATTACAATACTATTAGGGGTACAATAATATTATTGGTGCCAGGAAAATGGGACATGACAGTCTGCGCTGTTAGGCACTAGCCCGAAGCCCTAGACTAGTAAATTTGGATTCGGACTAGTAAATTTCCTATGTCAATAGCCCGACCGGACTAGTAAAAGTTTTTGATGGAGTCAATTCATTTAATGTGTAAACTTTGTATCAGGCGTTAAAAAAAACAAATAATGAACGTTAATAGATAACGAACTTCGATGGATTGGTAAGGTTTAACTGTTTACCGGTATGCTTTTGGGAACCAGTTTGTAACTCTCGTGGTAAACGAGAGTTCGGCGACCTAAAACCTTAAAGACAAATTGTCGCTAAGGGCACTTTATATAATAGAATACAATTTGATTTTGAATAAATTTAAATTATGATTGTAAACTTATTGCTATTTTGAGATGATAATTGACTTTAATTTAACAAATACATGGATATTTAAACGATATATTCCGGTGTCTTATGGTCTATGCGCGCATTTCATCATTCTTCGGTCCATTTTTGGTAACCGGACACAGCATGGTCAACATCAAATTTGTTGACAACAAATATGCTCAAGTGGAGTGACGGTGCTAGGCCGGGAAAGGCTCCAAAACCAGTCTGATTCCTAGTGTCTAAAATATATATGCTACACTTTATTCTTTTCTTTTTTTTGTCCTCATACTGACAAACATCTTGCAGTTTTATCCCAGCGTACTTTTGAATAGTCCATTTGATGTCAGGTGTTACACATATGGAAAACGATCTTTTGTTTTGAACTTTTGTTAATGTTTACAAATAGAAAAAAATATAGTTTGTAAAAATATGATACAATCTTATTCAATTTTTGTCCAGCATACTCTTGAAATAAAGACTATCTGAGTAATTATAGTCAGTAAATACATTTAGTACTAGGTAATTGTCACTGATGATCGATCTTCGGTCCATGTTGGTATAACGATCATCGATCTTGAAAACGTGACCGATTCCCATCACTACAACGTAGTCAAAATCGTGGTGGATCGCCATTGATAGATAGTAAAAGAACTATTAAACTTTACTAATGAGGATATCTTAAGAGATTCAGTTTTTTTATTTTTTATTCTTTATCTCCCATTCTGCACGTGGCGGTGTACTTCGGTCTTTTCGATTTATTGTAGTAACAAAGCTTCGGTGGACTGAAGGGGCCAAGCCTGGCAAGGTTGTTAAGAGGAAACGTACTGCCGATGATGTTATTGAACAAAAGCGATCATACGATGTGTTTTTTTTTTTACTAGTAAAATTATGTTCGGACTAGTAAAATCTAGTGCTTCACTAGCCTGAAGGTCTAGTGACTAAAAAAGTTTTTGGTGCAGACTGACATGACATGTGCTATTGCCTCAACCATGAATCTGAACAGAACTGTGTGGTATGTTTTTATCATGTAGCCATTCACCAGGTACTACTAAAATTGTTTGGTTATATCAGATGGACATTCCCCACTGTGTTCCGTAAATAATCTGAGTTATTACCTCAACAGTGATGGAGTGAAACTTGTACATGTAATAGTAAAAAATATATCCCTGTATGACAATAAGCCGGTCAGTCATTGGAAAATGTTTTATTATTTTTTTCATGTTTGAAAAGTAAACATTTTTTTCTTTTTAATTATGTTCTTCATCTATTCTTGCTCACATGTGTAAAGTTCCATGGAAAAAAGATCGATAATAAAAACACACTGACCCATTTTGTTGTGTACGGTTTTCCCAAATGGCGTCCTACACAGG
>MJUT01010549.1:27438-38236 GCA_002080005.1 Gigantidas platifrons | reverse complement strand
TAGTTTGAAATTGAAGTATTAAAAATTAATTATTTGATGCAAATATTAAACTTGCCTACCCATAAATGGCATATAAAATAATATACATTTGTATTTAATCCAATGAATTTGTGTTTTTGCTTGTCAATACAATCATTGACTACATTCTGCCGTATTTTTGGAAAACAATTAATGACTGATTTCAATTTATTTTAATCACATTTAATATCACTCAATTACAATGAACACACACAAAAATGGTGGAATCTGAAAGATCAATCATCATATTTTCAAAGTATTTTAAAATACAATTTGCTTGGCCTACATTCCAGTTTTTTGGGTGTTGTGCGAGTGGAAGTTTTACCTTGTTGTTTTACAAACTGGAAAGTTAAAAATGTTCGGGGAATACCATCGCTTATAATATATTTCACAGGCAGAATGACCAGGTAAAAAGGACATTAGTAAAAAGGAGTTTTTTTACTTGTATGAAATTTGGTCAAATTTTGATCTCATTTTATAATCTTCAAGTTTTAAAAACCTGCTTCAGCATCTTATATACGTTATAAATATACAGAATGACGTGATAGGCCTCGTGCTGCGCGAGAATGGTAATTCAAAACAAGTGACCGACTTTATTGCACGACCGAGCAGATGTCACGACACGATACATGTACTAAATATGCGATATATATTGAAACATTAAAATTTCAAATCAGAATTGTCTCTGAAACTGCATGTATTTCTATTATTTTACAGGCATTTCAAGAAGAGGTATCAAAATATAAAATAGTTTGTTTTGTGTTATTTTTTTACTTTCCATAAGTTTTTTTTTTTTTTTTATTATTTTCTGTTAAGTTTTTATCATTTATTTGTTATGTCTTTTTTTATTTAAACTTATTATTATTTATTATTATTGCTGTGTTGATTTTTTTAATAACTGTTTTAACTAACAAAAAAGCTTCTTTAATAAGATAAATAATTGTTAACCCTTGAATCATTTATTATATAGACAGAAGAATAAACAGAGAAAATGAAACAGTGGTGTTAAACACCATAACCCTAACCCTTAAGAAATTAATTATCTTTGTGAGAGACCAGTGGTAGAACTCTATCATCAAAATGGTGGAATTAAAATTTGTACTTGTTCCGATGAAGTCACTTTTTGGTATTTATTATGATGAATGAAATCCTTGCATTAATAATATCAATAACGTTTGAGTTAAATATATTTTTTTGACATTCCTGTATTTCCTATTTACTAAACTATGCACATTCTAAGATTCAGGAGGGAGCATTTTGATGATCAAAAACCAATTGCATATTTGCTATCTTTTGATTTATTGGAAATTTCAAACTGGCAATATGAAAAGACATTTTTAAACAGTGACAGTCTATAGCTATAATTCAACCATTTATGATTATCAACAGAACAAGCAACTGCCTCTCAGTACAGTAGCCCCCCTCTTATAAGGATACTCCTAAAAAAGGCCACCTCTCTTATCAAGCCAGATTTCAGTTAGTAAAACATCACTAAATTGAGCACCTGTCTTCTACAGCCACTTTTTCATTGCAGAAGGGATGGGCTACCATATTTCTTTATACCTTTTAAGCAAGGGTATGACTATTTAATGAGATAATATTTATTTACAGGTGATCATTCTCTGGATACTAACAATGTCTGGTAACACATTGGGGTATAACTTGTATGCAGCAAATATTTATCTGGTCGTTTTTTGAGTGTTGTGCGAGTGGAAGTTTTACCTTGTTGTTTTACATTTGCAGGATACAAATACAGATTGCACATTCCAGATTTGATTCTAAATTAATGCATTTTTATAGGAGTTGTTTCCCTTACTGCAGGTATTGGTGTGCCCACAACAAAGGAAAGGACAAATAATTTGACTATCATTTTCTTATAATTTGTAGATATTTGAATGTATGTTGTTTAACTCCATTTTCAACAATATTTCAGTTATATCGTGGCAGTCAGTTTTATTGATGGAGGACAGTCACTGACAAAACATAATGTTGTATCGAATACACCTCACCATTAGTGGGATTGAAACTCACAGCTTTAGTGGTGATAGGCACATGTAGTTATAAATCCAACCATATGATCATGACCACACGACCCCCCCCCCCCACGCCAAAGAATTTGACCACAATTTTCTTATAATTTGTAGATATTTAAACCTTGGGAAAAAAATCAGATATTGTTTTCTTTTTGGCAAATAAAAATTCACAGGTTGTTACAACTTACAACCATAAACTTTTGTGCAGATTGTAGAAAAAAATGCATGTTATTTTCATTGAATTTTGCATGAAAGGGGAAAATTTGGTGGCATTAAAGGGAAATTTCTCATAAAAACGTGTAAAACATATCATTTTAGAATCAAGTGGGAAATGTGCAAATCCATCATTATTGGTTGTTGCAACTTGTATAATTGTTTGGTTCAAGACTTAATTTAACACATGATATTTTTTTTTCTTCAGGAAATGAATATGTCACCAATTTACCACTACAGATGGCATTATTCTTCAACATTTTCTTCGCACCATTTTGGTTGACATCTGTACTTGTAACATTTGAAGTTAAGGTTAGTATCGATAAGATAAAGAAGTTAGAAAATATTAACAAAAAATGGAATAAATGTTTACACAGGTAAATAACTAGGGATAAAATTATATTAAGATCTTCAAAACTGAGGTTTTTGTTTTTATTGATAGAATCAATGTATAGTGCATGATGTGACATTGACTGATAATTGTCAGTATGAGAGTCAGTCTGTGGTTACTGGCAATATCCCTGAGTGAGATTAAAGTAATAATGTTTAAATTACTGATATACATCAATAACCCTGACCTTTTATTTTCAGTTTAATGTCTTAAATGTTTATAACATTCAGTGATGAATTCTTGGTTGATTTACTTTGTCTTATGTTTATTTTCAGTTTTCGTACCTATCTACATTGTATATTATTCTACTGGTAGCTATATATGTAGTCTTTACTATAATGGAGGTCATCAGACTGTATGTCGGCTTTGTAGGAAACCTCGCTGAAAGAGTAAGTTATTTTTAGATGTAGTATTAGAATGAATCCCACGTATTTCCATCTAACTGCTGCTTATGGCATTGAAAACACAACAATGCAAATACAAATGTTTCTTTAATAGAAACAAATATATGTATACTACCATATTCAGCGCTCACCAAACCAGGCGAAGTGGACGACTTCTTTGCCTTGGTTTCAGTGAAATCGCCCAATTTCTGTCAAAAAGCGAAGTTTTAGTCGCCCTATCAGTCTTTTCAAGTCTGTATTTTTTTCACCAATAATCTTACTTTTTCTTCAATATTCACATTAAAGGAGCTCCCATGTTCCTGAAATTTGACCCATACAGGGTTTTATGTTCAATATTTTATTCCAAACTCGTTAATTGCATCCTTTTTAAGATCATTGTGCAGCACGTTCGTTTTGTGAAAGGTAGGGGAACATGCAGTAGTGGGGAAAGAAATGTAAAAATTTTGATCGATTTTCGGAAGTCTCCCAGATTTTCCCTCACTTCACCCTTAAGTCAAGAGAGGGAGAAGTCAAGTTTCCCTGTTTTTACTATGTGTGGTGACCGTGAGCCCTGCATATTCTGTTTTGGCATTTTTAATACGTTCTAAAATCTTACTCGGTGAAGACATTATGTGATAAAGTTTGTCGGTGACTTGCGGGAGGTTTCTCAGGGTACTCCGGTTTCCTCTACCAATAATATCGACAGCTACAATAAAGCTTGAATATTGTTGAAAGTGGCCTTTAGCACCACCACTACCCTTACCCTCAGTAAAGACGAGAGCAATATAATAAAATAGGTGATGTAGTTATATTCTTTAACAGAGAAACTATGTCCTATTTCACTTAGTTTGTGCAATCAGTACCTATCACCACTAACGTAAGTTCGAATCCCGCTCAGGAGATGTACATTGTATACTCAATACAACATTATGTGATAAAATTTGTCAGTGACCTGTGGCAGATCGGTAGTTTTCTCCAGGTACTCCGCTTTCTTACACCAATAAAACTGAAATATTGTTGAAAGTGGCTTTAAAATACCATAACCATATTTCACTGAAAGTTTGTATCCCTTATGTAATCAAAACATCATTTGTTTGAACTCATCGAGAAAAGTCTTCTTGCATTTAACTTGAGCAAAAACTGACTTTATTCTTTTGAAATAAAGGATCATTATGACCACATTTTATAGTAGATAGATTTACATTTATCTGTACTGAACCACATTGGTGGTGTTATGATGGTTAGAATGCTCACCACAAGTGGGAAAGATTGTGGGTTCAAGGCCCGGTTAGGTCTAACCAAAGACTAGGAAAGTGGTATTTGTTGCTCCTCTTCTGAACATGCAGCATTAAGGAGTAAGAGCTAAGATTGGTTGGCTTGGAATCAGGATAATGTGTCAGAGCAGTGTGGGAAACCATTTTTTTCAAACACTCGCCAAAATGGCGAGTGGATTGAAACAAGTACTCGCCAAAATGAAATAGAGCTCGCCATGTTTGGAGAGTGACATTTTTTTTAAACTCGCCAACAAATACCAAATAAACAATACAGTAATGTTCAACAATTTATTTTGCAGATTTTGACAAGTCATGAACTTGGTCAAAAAGGATCAACACTCTCTTAAGAGCTGCGTTGATCTCTTATTCCTCAATTTCGTTGTCTTCGTCTTCATCAAGTACGGAAGCACAGACTTTTAAGTTTTGATACGCGGTATAAAACATGTATGTAAAATCTGGTTCCGACACATATTTAACTTTTTGTTTTCGCATAGGTTTTCGCTACGAATTCGTTTTAAATATTTCAAAACCAAATTATTGTATTTGCATTAATTTTAAAAGTCATCACATCTATTTTTTACGAAACAATATTTCATTTAATCGTTAAATCGACCTTGGCAAAATTATGCGGGTCGGGATTGTATACTTAATTTTTCTGTAGAGAAAGTGTCATGATCTCCAACGTTGGAGGTAAAGATAGATACGATACATGACGGAATGTTTTCTTATCGAGCAATGATTAATAAAATGTTGGATAAATGACACAGTTAACATATATTTTAACTGTTTGGGAGCTATGGTATTTTAAAGCTGTATACCAGTTATCGTGGCGAGCGTTTTCAAGTTCCTACTCGCCTTACAACTGTTACTCGCCAGGCGAGTATAAAGTGGATTGTACTCGCCACCCGACATTTCCACTCGCCTTTGGCGAGTTGGCGAGCGGTCGTTTCCCACACTGGTCTGAGGAGAACAACATGTCTACCAGCAAATAGATGTTTCAGTGAGCGAGCACTGTATGAAGCCTAACTAAGCTTGGTGGTCTACTTTAACACAGAACTCATCATTGTCGCATTGAAATATGATTTGTTCTTGTTATATTATTACAAATGTGTTGTAAAATTGCTGATATGGCATAAAATATCATCACTCATTTTTCTTTCTATACTGTTTGTAGTATAATAGTATATTTTAATGCAGTGTTACTTGACCGTAATTTGTCATGCTTGAATAATTCACTGTTTGTAATATATTTATATTTATTAATTTTCAGGTACCAGAATTAGCTGGTTCCTGGTTGTTAACTATACTAATACAGTTACCGTTGATAACTTTGCTTCTCTTCAATACTCAGCCTCTATTGTTACCGTTAGAACGTGCCGTCCACATCGTGGAAGCATTATTTGTTGTTTTTGAAGTAATTTCTGGATACTTTGCCATACGGACAATGGTAAATTACCAAGTGACGAAATTCCATTTGAGACAGTTTACAGATTTAGAAAATTTACAAGACGACGATTATTGGCAAGATCGATATGATTATTCATAAAATGAAAGTGAAAGTAGAACATGTTAATATTATTTTGAGTAGCTGAAAAGCCTGTTGATTTGCAATGATTGTGTAAGCTGTGATAATATATATATGGGGATCATTTGTTGTGTATCTACCATAATCACTTTACTGAAAAATGTAACTAATTAACGTGACTAATAGTATCTTAGCTGTCATTGCCATGATTGAACAGTGAAAGTTATTAGACTTGAAACAGGTTTATTTTTATATGGTAATCGTATATAAGATATTTCTGTAGAAATCATACGTTAACCCGTGGATATACAGTACAGTCAGAGACATAGCGTGATAAGTCGCCGTGATAGAGGCATCACTCTTCTTAGTGATACTAATATACTTTTTTATCTGTTTAATCTATTTACTTATTTTGATATGCTTTTTAGGTGATAGTAAGTAACACTCTAAATGTAAAAGACATTTTGAAGATATATTTAAAGTACGGTACAAAAGATATATCGAAATCACCAAAATGAGTGATACGTCTCACAGTGATTTATCACACTATGTCTCTGTACTATACTAAGCTGAAGTTGAGATTTAGTGCTGTGTGAAGATTTATATTCCGTCCAAAATAAAAAATATGAAAACAAATGATTATTTGAATGTTTCATACAGTACGTATACAAATTACACACGCTGACAAACAAATAAAAGTGTAGTCAAATACAATCACAGAACTACATCGGTGGTGTAATGGTTAGCATGTTCACCTAGAGTGTGATAAACTTGGGTTCAAACCAGGGTCATATCAAATCAAAGACTATAAAATTGGTATTTGCTACTACCGATAGGCATGCAACATTAAAGAGTAGGAGCAAATACCAGGGCTCACCACACATAGTTAAAACAGGGAGACTTGACTTCTCTCTCAGTTGACTTAAGGGCGAAGTGAGGGAAAATCTGGGAGACTTCCGAAAATCGATCAAAATTTTAACGTTTCTTTCCCCACTATCGCATGTTCCCCTACCTTTCACAAAACGAACGTACTGCACAATGATCTTAAAAGGGTGCAATTAACGAGTTTGGAATAAAATATTGAACATCAAACCCTCTATGGGTCAGATTTCAGGAACATGGGAGCCCATTTTATGTGAATATTGAAGAAAAAGTATGATTATTGGTTTAAAAAATACTGACTTGAAAAGACTGACAGGGCGACTAAAACTTCACTTTTTGACAGAAATTGGGCGATTTCATTGAAACCAAAGTGGAAAAGTCGCCCACTTCGCCTGGTTTGGTGAGCCCTGCAAATACTAGTTGACTTGGAATCAGGATAATGTGTCCAATTGGAGTGACTTGTCTATCTGAGGACTGTTGTTTCAGTGAGCTAACACTATAAAAATCTGAAGAAGTGTGTTGTACAAAGTGGACATCATCTTATGGAAATGCAACTTAATTTTCACACTCCTGCAACTTTTAATTTATATATGTTATTTTCTAAAAACATATATACAGTCCATTCAATTAATCAGCCCACTTTAAACTGTATCAAACTGTCTAGGTTTCATACTATTTACCTGATGGGAACCCTGTGGTAGTCTTTTTTGTCTATATTTGTAACTTCATAATGTGATGTCTGGCACAATGATGAGGTTTTTGTAAGAATACTTGACCCTTATTTTTTTTCTTGTTTATAACCCCATTAGGTAATAACATTCTACACACTAATAAAAAAAATCAGAAGAACAAAGAAACTCAGATGCAGTGTTTATCAACAAAGTTAAGAGTACCACTCAACTGTAGGCTAGGGGCTGTTTCACACTCATTTTAATGTACCAGTTATTCCCATTGTGGAAGGCCCTAGTCCTACTGTGACTTTGAAATACAGAATAGCAATAAAAACGCTGTTCTTTTACTTTAATTTGTGTGTAAATGGAATATTGGATATAGTCTCTCACGTTCATTTACATCCACAGCCTTTAATTGCTTACTCATTGTTTGTCTTTTTTTCTTTTTGCTGTTAGCCATTGGGTTGTCTGTCCTTTGTATTACAGGTTCTGGTTACTCATTGGTATCTTCAAACTTTTCTAGGGGATAGGAAAGAAGTGTGTGAACACAACACGACCCATTTCCTGACAAAATGACGAAATTTTGAATTTAGTTATCAACATATCCACGGTTAAAGGAATTGTCAACTTTATAGTTTTATTGAGAATTGAATATGAGCCAGAAGGAGTACCAGAAAACATCACATTCTGTCACATGGATAGCAAACTGCGAATCTATATATAAAACATGGGAAGCAAACAGTTTTAAAGCATAATATAATGTTTGTTACTGAAACCAGAATTTCATTGTGATCAATTATGTAAGAATTTAGGGAAAAAAGGGGGGTCTCATCTTAGTCTCTTTAACAGTCAAACGTTTATATTAGTATGAAGACTTGTCAAGTTACTTAGTGCATACAACACATTTTAGAAGTGTGCTATGGTCATATGGTGGACATTTCAGTATTCCACAATAGGCTCTGACTGGATATATAAAACTACCAGCTTGATGTGCCACACCCCCAATAATAGTATCTGATTTCTCATCCACACAAAGGTAATCCACAGCGGCATGATAGTCGTAAAATCCTCCCGCCAGATTTCCAGAATATTGCTCACTCCACCCGTCATAGCAATGGGACCGTCCGGGTATCATCAACAACGAAGTCACGTGGTTAGCCCTACAAACTGCGCAAGGCATATCTTCATATAGAAGTTTGGCTCCAAACGATTTCTCTTCATATTCCGTACCATATAAAGATGAAACAAAAGGTGTTTTACTAACGGGTCCAATATCTGGATCGAATGGTAAACATACATGGGATGCAGCACTGCTGAAATGCGCATATGATCCACTTGCCGCCATTCCTGGAAGAAAATTGAAACTCATATGATTTATTGTCAATCCGGCTTACAACCAATGAACTCTCCATGAATTTTATGGCTGTGAAGGTCAGGGATCAGTAATTAAATTAAATTGTGGCTAGATTGGTAGCATCCTCAAGTATTAAAATTCAACGCTTGAAGTCATCAACAGTTTTTTTTTATTGGAGTTCGTATTGCTCGTTTTTTTTAGCTTTCTGTGTTCAGTATTTGTGAATTGTATTTGTTCATATGTTTTTTCCCATATAAGTTTGTAGCTTTCTGTTGGTTTATGGTTTTCGATCAAATTTCTCTAAGATTTGATTTTGATTTGTTTTAGGTGTTTTAACGCCACTTTCAACAATATTTTAGCTATATCATGGCGACAAGGTTTAGTGGTGGAAAGTGGAAGAAGCCGGAGTACCCGGAGAGGACAAGCAACTGTTAAACTTTACATGCCAAAAAATCCTAGCCAAAAATTCCGGTCGACCCCCTATGGCACTCATTAGTAGTTAAATCATTGAAACAGATTAGTTAATGACCTGTATCGCAACAGCAGGCGAAGTTTCCATAGCAACTTCCCTTCTTCTCATTAATTTTTATGATAACAAGATTGACCAATACCCTGAAGTGGTATTGCTATTGTTTATCAGAGTTGTAAAGTGTCGTATAAATTTAAGATATATAATTTCAAAGATGGCAAGAAATAGAAATACTCCGGCACTGTTTTATATCAACTAAGATGATATTTTATAAGAATAAACCTAAAAGAAAAATATTAATCAATAATACTATACACATGCTTAATGAATTCGAAGAAATTCCGTCTTGGTTAATTATTTGTGTTAATGAATATATGATTAAAACGGTAATTATGCGATTTAATTCAATAAATAAATACACACAGTGGGGGAAACATTCAACTGATGTTCACTTATATCGCATGGATAAGAGTGAAATCAAATAAGATAAGTGAAAATAAGTTGAAATGTCAAATCAATATTTAAAAATCAAAATTAAGTTAACACATTAAAAAAAAAGGGGGGGGCTTAAAAGGTGCCTGTTGTCTGGTAGTAAAAATGGTACCAAAAAATCAGTAACAATGATGCATAATTCACTTTAACCCCGTCTTTGTTTTTGAAAAGTAAATAAAAATAAATCTTTTCTGGATATCGGGTTTACCTCTTATTCCGGTATTCGAAATTATTAATCAATTGTAGTGTTGAATCTATACTATATTGGGAACAATCTGATGGAATAGTGAATGTTAAACGGACTCAAAAGGCAAAGGCGCTTCGGGGATTGACCCCCCTCTTTTTCTCCGGTGTTTTATTTTTTAGCAAATTCAACTTCTTTACGTGTCCGTGTTCTTATCAATCCGATCTTACAATAACAGTAGTTTATGAGTACCAGCGGACCTAAATGAAAAACAAGAGAAAGAATACATTGAGAAAGTGAAAGCCTAAAAAGCGTTGTTGATAGTGTTGGTATAAAGTTTTGACATTTACATTGGAAATAATTTGTTTTCCCTCTATTGACTTGTTGTAAGACTGGTTTCTTAATCTGTATGCACTTGTTTATATGTTATATAAATATAATGGTACCAGTAGAAAAGAGGCTTACTAAGGTGACCAATATTATGAATTTTATTATGATTTTCTTTAATAGAATCTAAAAACCAAATTAGTAATAAAATAGCATTTAAAACAATTTTAAACAGTGATAGAAATTTACCCCGTAAACAATTTAGGCACGTTTTGCAGCTTTTATTTTAATATCCTGAAGGTACCTTTGTTTTTGTAAATGGTATAAAGACTCGAAAAGTAATATCTAATATCTGGTGAATTTTATCTTAATTTTGTTTAAAGCACAATAAAAAAATAAAAAGCAAATAGAATTTTATACTCATTTTCTTGATATCAATTCGGTTGTATTTCACTTTGACTATTTCAATTACGGAAGACTGTCCGTACCCAGGAAAAAATGAACACCTGAATGAAATAGTGTTGTAATTAAAGATCATGTGCGTGATATAGAAGTTTAAAAGAATTTCAATGGTTATTATAA
>MJUT01010549.1:3461-20980 GCA_002080005.1 Gigantidas platifrons | reverse complement strand
TCTTCCTGTTTTAGTAATTGTCTTTTAGCCTTTTCTATTTTACGTTTGTCTTTTTCCTCAATCTCTCGCATTTTCCTTTCCTGAGTTTCCCTTTTTTGTGTATACACCTCATCTCCGGAGGTCACGAAATATGACTCCTTATTTGGTCGTTTGCGTTTTAAAGAAGATGATGGAACAGGGAAGCATTCGTCTGTCACCGACTGGGTAACGCTCTTACTGCTTTCGTCACAGCTCATTGCTCCTCGAGTTTTGAACTTTTTCCAAGATTGGAATATAGAATCATTTTCAGTGTCCATGTTACTAGCTAAAGCCACAGTATAGATTAGTAGTTTGTCTGTGGACAGAGTTGACTCAACAACGTCAAGCGCTATGTCGTCTGTGCATTCTATACACTGTATGGTTTTTTCGTTTTGCCCCTCTTCGCTGTTACAAATTATTAACATATCAGCAAGAAGTTCGTCGTCAGGAAGGTCATTCAGAGAGGTGTCATCAGCATAGTTTAATTTGTAGATTAAGGAATCATTTGGGTCTAAAGATAATGGCAGATTACACAAACCATCCGTAGTTATTGGCATCGACAAAGTTATTGAGGAAACAACATTAGATTCCAGTGTTGTATCATGTATGGATGAGACAATATTTGCAGCTAGTGATTGGTCCGTTGCTGCAACTGTAGTAAGTGTGTTATTAGCATCGTCATACCCATTCGAATCATCTTGTGCAGACTTGTCTAGACCTTCGGCGCTGACATTTTGCATTTGAACATTGGATGCCGGTTCGAGTACGTCAGTTGGAGAATATGCCTCATCTGGTATTGCACCAGGGTTGTAATCCCGGTTGCCCTGAATCCACTCTTAAGGTTATTCGGCGTCATTGCTTTTTCCCAAGCCTATGAAAACACTTTGAGGAATTGGGCGTGGCCAACTGCAATGCCGGTCATGCGAATGAAATTATCCAATTCGGCGTTCCAATGATTTTTAAGCGATTTGAATACATACCAATCAAAAGGTTGTGTCCAATGGCTCGTGTGACTAGGTAATTCAAGAAGAATTATGTTTTCGTGTCTTGCAGTTTCAGTGAATTCAAGGTTGTTGTGGGACGAATGACCGTCAAATATAAGTAGCTGCGGCATTGCTGGCCCGATGGATTTGATAAATGTTTCAGCAAACCATAGCCTACCAATGCCATCCTTGGTCCACCCACTTTCGGAGACAGAAAAATTTGCCCCAGCAATGGGTGAGCCTTTTCCTGCTGACTGCGTATCATAACCATGTAGCTTCTTTTTACTTTTCCCAGGCATTATGAAGTGGGGAGGAATATAGCTACCTGCGGCATTACCACATGCTATCACGGTGACAGTTTCCCTAGCTCCAGAAGATTTTCCGTGGATAGATTTAGCTCCCTTTTTCACTATCACTTGTCGAGGCTTGTGCGCTACATTTAAACCCATCTCGTCCATATTCCATATCCTTTCTGGGAAGGATGCGAAATTGTCGTAGAAAAAATACTAAACTACAAATTTTAAAACAAATCATATCATTTCAGGGAAGATACTTCGAATTTGAAATAAAACGTCTCATCTAGATCAATATATCATATACATGATTAAGCTATATATATAGGCCCTACAATTACTTTATGAAGGAACTAGCATGACTTACTTATGAAAAAAATACTTGATATAGAGTCGGACACTGTCAGACTTATGATCAAATCAATGTAATTTCGTTGCCCGACTTACGATCAAGCAAGGCCCGTTAAAAATGTCCTTCTACACAAAAAAATATTCGGTTTTGTACATAAAACTACCTCATATCTTAATAGTAACACTACGAATTTTGTACGCATTTGTGTTTTAGTATTTTGCTGTACACGTAAGTCTTATTTCTGAACAGGTGAAAAGAATGAATTCCTAAAAATCTTACCTTTTTACGTTTCAAAGTTGCCGCTGTTGTTCATTTTTTGCCATTCTCTATCCAGAGTTGTCGTTCCTGCTACGCTACACAACATCTCTGTCAACGCTCATTACACAGGATTTTTGTAAAATTTAGAAACAGTAAGAAAAATCTACTTAAAATTGTTGAAAGATGAAAATAAAAACACTCATTTCAAATCAATTCTCTCTTAAAAATGATTTGTGATCGTTTTTAACTTTTTAATGTTTACCTCCGCAAAATAGTTCTCCAAGAATTGGGGGATAAAATCATTTTTAAGAGAGAATTGATTTGAAATGAGTGATTTATTTTCGTCTTTATTGATATTTACAATAATTAAAACAATTTTAAGTACATTTTTTTACTGTTTCTAAGTTTTACAAGAATCTTGTAAAATGAGAGTTGACAGAGATGTTGTGTAGCGTAGCAGGAACGACAACTCTGGATAGAGAATGACTTTTTGCAAGTAGGCGTGGTCAAAGACCGGAAAAACGTGACATATAAGGGGAGATAAGAAACAGCAGATTGGAGCTCCGGGATTGCGGTGCAATCGTTGATAAATTACTTTAAGTTTGAGCAAATAATCAAAAATACCTCACAATATCGTCCGACTTACGACCCAGTCCGACTTTCGATCTCGCTACCCTAATAGTTATATTTTCCTACAATATCAGTAAAGCTCGACATTTCTTGTTACAAATAGTACATAAAATATGTAAGACGAGTAAAACAGACAAATATTTCCTCACAGATTAGCTTCCATAATTTATAAATATAGTTTTATATAGGTATGCCATAACTGCGATTAAGATTACTTCACTTGTCATATCACCATATGTATTTTAAATATGCAAATTCTTCCTATTTAATTAATATGACTTAAAACACAAATATCTCTTTCAGCAATTTTTGGCAGTAACATTTTTTTAAAATTTATTGTCAAGCTAAAAGAAATGTAAAATAGAAGCAACAATCATATTTTTTAGTTAACAATTAACAATGATTAACTGACTTCTGTCCAACTTTAATAATTGTCATAAAGACATTTATAAGGAATCCTCACTGCTTAGTGATTATTTTTAGTCTTTAACATATATATGTTCAAGTGTCAAGTTACTTCTACAAAGTCCAAGGGTATTTTATTTCAACTGGAGACAATTCAGAAACCACTTATCATAGTTGGAGAAAACCTTCATTGTGATTGGTTGTCCAAGTTCTCATCACGGTGTTTAATGTCCGAAAGTGGTTGTTTCATCAATAACAAAACCCCTTTGGCTCTTTGTAGAAGTTCACTTTTGGAACCGGCAACAAGTTCTCCACGTGAGCGAAGAAAATCTTTCAATTGTTTTACTTTAAACTGATCGAGATCGGCAATTGACACGTTCATACAATCGGTTGTTTACATTAACGACTGAACCGAGGAAAGTCATACTCACCGGAAGTCGTAAAACACAGGAGAGCTCCAATTCGACAAGGGAGGTAACAACGGTTATCGGACTGGGCTATACAAACGAAATTTTATATTTTTACCTGTGTATACGAGCTCTGTTCCGTTTCCCGGACAGTCCTTTCTACCCCATCTTGTATAAACCACACCATTTGGCACTCTGAAATAATATTAAAATTTAATAGCATTAAACAAAGCATTAGAAAAAGTTACAAATCCAAATATCTTCACATTGTATTATATGGTTACATATTTTATGTACGCATTTATCTTTCCCACATACAGTGTGATTGAAGGTTGAAACCAGCAAGGTTTGTTTACAGGAGAATGCTTTCTAGGTTAACATTTTAACATGAATGCATTCCTTTCCTTTGATCTTTTTATTGTTAATATACCAGAATGCAAACAACAGCTAAGAACTATGAAATACCGGTAATACACGCAGATACGAGATATTGCACACCTTAAATCTGTGCTATAGGTTTATTACTCTCAGAGAGCAGTGTAATAATGAATGACCTAGATGTGATATTGCATGGCTTCATGTTACAAACATTTATTCCACGGTTTTCCGAATTAAACAGTTCGATTTTTTAACCGTTTAACTCGGAAAGCCGTGGTATAACTATTACTTATACCTATTTTTAATGTAATAAACAACTTGATGATTCCAGTCATAAGAAGACCATATCAATTTGATTATTATTTCGTCAGATTTTCTGTTTAAAATAATAGGACGAGTTTGAAGATACCAAAGAGGTAATCAGAATCCGTACACCGAAGAAGAACAGACAACACAATGGTCAAAAGAAAAAGGACAAAGGAACACAGAGTGATCTACAAAACACACATATAAAACTAAAGATCGAGTAACACAGACCCCACTAAAAGCCTGGGGTGAACTCAGGTCCTTCGGAAGGGCAAGTAGTTCCTTCTCCACTAGTGACACCCGTCGTGTATAATTATTGTGTACCTACCTGTTGTTGGTGACGGCAGCTGTAGAAATATGGTTATTCAAATTTGATAACTGGCGTTGAAGATTCAATATTTTTGCCGCTTGACCTGCGTTGTGTTGACCTTGCCAATAGATGCTCTCTTTCAGGTCCGTCACATTATGCTGTAATTCCTTAATGGCTAAGGTCTGTTGTCGTAATAGCTCATTTTGTTTAGTAAGTTGGTCATTAAGCTTTGAAACGACTGTATTAATGTTCTGACCATTCGCAATATTTGGCATACCAAGCAGAAATCGTTTTGATTGCAAAGACAATTCATTACAATTTGTTCCACATGACAAATACACAATAATAAACAACAACAATAATTCCATTATAGTTCACAATCTCTATTTGATCTAGAATGTTAATACATATCTTATCTAGAAAGTTCTGAATAACGACATGCATTAGGGGAATGACCACAATTATATTCATATCTACATGTAATTAAGTAATTCATTAGTGAGAGACCCGTAGGCAGCAATAAAGGGAAATGATTCGAGTTGAAACATTCAACCAGATTCTCTAGTGTGTAAAATAAATGTTAGAGAATACCGAAAGGGCAATCAACAATGGACAATCCAGAGAAACTGGCAACATAGGGTACACAAGACAAATAAATGTTAGAGAATACCGAAGGAGCAATCAAAAAGGACAATCCAGCGAAACTGTAAATAAATGTTAGAGACCACCGAAGGGAAATCAACAATGGACAATCCAGAGAAACTGGTAACATAGGGACGAAAACAAAGCAAATCCACTTTTTCTTTCTTTTTTTTTCTTTTTTTTTTCATTTTCAATATCAGTGCAAGGAAGGATCTAATTATATAACTCTTATAAAAACGTAGATATCTAATTTAGTGAACATGATCGACGCGTTACGATCATCACGTTCCAAATAAATGGCAGTTCTTATAATCTAAAAGTGGTCTGGAGCAATTGAACCAAAGGGCCTAAACAATATAACCAAGCTCGGCCTTCTGTATCGGCCTTCTGTACGATTACATATTCATGAAACTGTAAACAGTGAACAAATAAGATAATAAACACAAGTATTAACATAGAAATAGCGTGTTTTGTGGAACACAATATTTGATTCTTCTGTTGACTTAACGATGCGTTTAACCCCGCCATATTTTTGTGCCTGTTGCAAACCAGGTCCTGGATTTTCAACGTCACATGACATGATCTTTTTTTTTGCTTGCTGTAAGAGGGAGGGAGGTGAATATTCGCTTGTTTTACCCTCTCTGTTTAAGCTTTCTTTTCAACGAAATTACTATTGGTGAAAATGCACTAAACATACGCAGTACTATTCTTTGTACAATGATTTCGAGCGGAAGAAGCCACTGATATTCGATCGAAAATGAAATATCAATGTCATTTGACGGCACAATCAAAACTTCTTCAATCTATCTATCTGATTTGGATAGTGGAAATTGTTCATAACCACAGTTTCGCATTTCTTCCTTTTTTAAGAGTAGTAGACGAACATTAAAGGTTCCTAAAACTCGGGTTTTAAGCAAAGAAAAAACAAAAAAGAATAAAAAAATATCATAGAAAGCTACGTTTCTGCATAAGATTCCTAAGTATGCTTGTCAAATCGTTATTTTTGTGTTAGTGGTTTCGATTTTGCCTCTTTCTATGACTTTGTCCATTGGAGTTTGGATTTATTCCGACATTGTCATATTTTTATATCCCCCGCTCCACCGAAGGGGGTTATACTGTTTTACCTGTCTGTCCTGTCTTTCCGTCCGTCCCAAGATATTTTTCGTCACATTTTTCTCAGCAACTATTGATGGCAGAAATCTGATATTTGGTCACAAGCTTCATATAGGTATGCCATATTGTGGGAAGTATTTTTGGACCCGTCAGATTCCTACTTCCTGTTTGCCGACTTAGTTGGTTTTTATACACATTGAACGTATGCGGGGGTATCATAAGTGAGCATTAGCTCACAGTTCATCTTGTTTGTTTTTCAACTTTTGTTAATACTGCCGTGTTTTGCGGCAGTAATTTTCGCTATTGTATAAAAAAAATATTAATATTCTTTTCTGAAATTTTTCTTTTATCAAGCATGTTGTTTAGAATCAGAAATAACAAAAAAGGACGAAAACGCCGATTTTAGAAATAGAAAGAAAACGTGGAAAACAAAACAATAAAGGTCTGACAACAAAAAGCGCAGCATGTACACAAAATGGGGACTGGTGTTGAGAAGGGTTAGACAGAGGCTTGGTACAAGCACTGCAATAAAAAGTGGTGGGGGAAAACTAGTTTTATGAGTCCAAATGGCTGCAGTTAATTCATTTTAATTAATATGTATTTTATCTTACTACAAAGTATCAATAAATATAATATGTTGATGTTGATGACAGCTCCGTGTTGTTTTATTGTCTGCATGCAGTTCTTATTGAGATTATCATAGTCGAATATAATAGCCTCTACGACACCCTAAATCTATTTATGGAATAGCAAGCAGAGTTTCAATCAATCACAGGCTTGGGTGATCTAACACTCATTTTGAGGTCATGAGTTATAGCCACCTTTGATAACCTACATGTGACTATGAGATGAAGAACATCAGATATTTATTATATTTATTTATGATTGGTTTTTATCGTAACATTTTATTTAAATGTCATTGTCGTCTGCTTGTTCCTTTTTGCATGTCGATTGTAATGACCAACACGAGTTCCTGATGAGTATTCTGTGTATGGTATTTAATGCCACTTTCGACAATATGTTCAGTTTTATATGCATGTATTCAGTATTAACCTGTCCACCGAAACCTATTGGTTTTCTGATCTGTTCTGTTTGATATGATCAAACGATACAGACTACTATCCAAGCTATTTATAAATACTTATTACAAGGGATAGTTGAAATCCCGTTAACCGATATAACGCCACCCCAATTTTGTGCAGATGACAAGCCAGGAAATATATTTCATTGCAGTTTTACTATCCACTACAATATATAAAATATTAGTGAGGATAGTAAAGATACGTTGATCAATATAAGTGCCTGTGTCATCATCTATGTTTTCGTAACACTACTGCGTTCAGCATGTACACTCGAGAAAGATTATTGAAACACTCCAAAACATTTGGAAAGATACCAGCTAGATAATGTATAAGAAACAATATGACTTGTTTATTATTTTGTGCATACAACACATTTCAGTAGCATCCCCTCTACATATGGAGGGCATTTTAATATCCCACAATATGCTCTCACTGGATAGGCCATACTACCAGTTTGATGTGCTGTTCCTCCTGTGATAATATCGGGAGACTGATCCACACAGAAGTAATCAACTGACGCGAAATGATCATGAAATCCACCCGCCAGATTTCCAGAATATTCCTCGCTCCATCCGTCATAGCAGTGAGCCCGTCCTGGAATCATCATCGCAGATGACACATTATTAGCCCTACAAACAGCACATGGCATGTCGTTGTAAAGCAGGTTGCTTCCAAAAGATTTTTCTTCATATTCTGTGCCATATAACGCTGAAACATATGGCGTTGTACTAACGGGTCCAATGTCGGGATCCATTGGTAAGCACACATGCTCTGCTGCACTTCCAAAATGTGCGTAGGAACCACTTGCTGCCGTACCTAATAAATAAGAATGTATTACTAAGTACATTATTACAAATTCTAACATGACGTCCTCCTTTCGCTTTGTAAACAAACGAACGATTTATCGTTTGGGTATAATCTCATTAGCACATGCGGCGGTGCATGCTACTGACTTTCCCGTCGTAAATGTACATGTTGATGAATTATCGTCTGCTCGAATTTGGCAGCATCCATTGTGTGCGACATTGTCTGCAAACGTAAATATAAATTACCGTCTTCTAATCAAAGTATACTACCGTATTTAGTGCAAAGGGTTGAAGACGACGATTTTAAAAAACGTCTCTCTTTATCAATCTTTATTGTGAGATTAAAGGCTTAAAGTTTGAAGATACCAAAGGGATAAGCAGAAGCCGCACATCAGAGAACAGAAAATACAATGGCATAAAGACAAAGCACAAAATACCAAACAATAATATACAAAACACTTTGCAAAAAACTAGAACATGAACCCAGATATTTCTGACTATGAATTTGACGCTGACGACCTATTTAGGAGATAACTGTATTGTATTTGAAAATTTCACGACATCAATTGGAGATTTGATGGTCGTAAATCAAGTTTACTGTCAATTCTAATGCAATACTGAACATAAAAATGAATTCTTGCATATCCCTGGGTCTAAAAATCACAACAAAAATTCCGGGTAATATCGTTGACCGACGTGACGTCACATGAAGACTTCCAGCTTAAAAAGTAAAGATCAGACGTTATTTGGTTTCGTGTACGCTTCAATTTAGATAGAATTTAGCTAAAATAAGTTTTCAAGTTAGGCATTTTAATTATTTTTGTGTATTGTTGTACATATGACATGTAGGATTTCACGTTTTCAATATGGCGGATCCTTAAACAACTACATTACTATTTTTTTAGCGGAAGGAATTTGAAAAGTGCATATATTTCGTCATTTATTTGTATGTTTTCAAACTAGTGTGTACACATTGGAAGAATTTCATAAGAATAGGAATAACAGTACTGTATTTGAAGAGTTGTCGGTGTCAATTGTGGACTTGACGGTCGGAAATATCAGTATTACTGGCTCCGCTTTGCGTCGCCAGTAAAACGGCATTTGCGACCGTCAAATCCACAATTGACACCTTCAACTATTCAAATACAGTACTGTTATTCCTTAAATAGTATTAACATCGCTACATAAATATCATAAGATCACTATCACAACTTGGTAATTTTTATGGGAAATATTACCTGTATATATCAACTCTGTTCCATTTCCAGGACAGTCTTTTCTACCCCATCTTGTATAAACAACACCACCAAGAACTGAAAATATTAATAAATAATTCACCAAAACCGACTGAAATTTTTTTCCGTCGTATACGCTAAATAATATATCTATATTTGTATTGCTGTGGTGAAATCATGCTTCGGATTTCGGTACTTTTTAAACTATAATATGAGTGTGCTGCTTTACAAATTACTGGTTCGCTAGCAGTATAAACACAGAACATTGCACTTGAATTCACGGTGATATATATTTTTTTTATTATTATTATATATCAAATTTTACAGTCCATTGACCTACACATATATTTATGTACCTAGATATATTGACATCCACTAAAATGAAAAATAACAACAAATAACATATCTCATCATTCTTCCTGGAGTGGACAAGTTGACATTCCATTTAGTAGGTTTAACCCCTGATATATTGTCAGCATTGTGTCAAACTATCTATATACAGGTTAAAATGGCATGCACTATTCATTAATGAGAAAAATGAGGCTGTTTTTTTTATTGACAGTGTCAGTGATTTGTTATATTAGTTTGTCTTTATTTGTATCGGCAACTGGTGTTATTATTATTATTATTATTTGTTAATTTTTTCTCTTAGTTGCAACATTATTTTATTGTTGAATAGAATATATGACATTTTATAGGTGTCAAATAAGTATGAATAATTGAGAAACAATCGAATTCGGAAATAAGCAAACTGCGTTTGTAAATTCATCTCCTTCAAAATAAGATACAAAATAGAGCTCAAATTATCACAATAAATTATATTATTACAGAGTATTAGAAAAAAAACCAAGCCTTTACCTAAGGGTTAAAAATGTATGAAAACGGAACTCTTAATATGCTCTATCCATATTTGCAACAACAAAAACAGATTCGTACAAATCTCTTTCTTTGAAACAAACACGATTGGACATTAGTAAATACATGTAATCAAATGTTTTCGTCAGTTGACAAAGTATTGGAACCAAAAAGTAATATATCTGAGGTAATACGTTCGGTGATAGTAAACTATAATGCAAATATAAATGTAAGTTTTGTTACCTGGTTTTTGTGAGGATTGTTGTAGGAATTGTTGTTTTGCTATCTGATGTTTTAGATCCTGGATTTCTGTCTTCTGGTGTTTGTTGGCCTGCTCCTGTAAACGGTAACTTTCTTGAAGTTCCGTGACATTATTCGTCAATTCATTAATGATTTTAGATTGTTCTTGTAAAAGTCTAGTTTGGTCCATTAGTTGGGTTTGAAGTTGCATAATAGATGAATGAGCATCGTCAAAATGTATTCCATTGTCTCTTTTTGAAGTTATTTCGTTACAATATATTCCACATGTCAAGCAAAATATCGTTAAAACGTGAATAAATTCCATGTCTAAAAACAGCTTGATTAAACCTTGACATATAAGACACAGGTAACTAACTATCTTATCAGTACTTTCCATTTATTACGTGAAATTACAGGGAACACTACAGAAAATCATGATACAGAGAGTCAATAGAACAGCAAAAGAGTAAATAGCAATGTACAGAAAAAAAATACAGAAAAATCGAGCAACAATAACACCCCCCCAAATAAAAAATCGGAACTGAAAGTAAATCTGATATTGTATGTATAAGATCCATTATCATATACACATTATGGGAACATTTGATAGAAATCGATGAACGCACGTTGTCTCTTACCAAACTGCAAAGGCTATTGAAAATTTACTGAAAACTTATTTGTTCGCCAATGTTTTCCGCCATCAAGAAATTATCAGCAAACTGTGTGACTGCAATTACCACAGTTCTCTTTAAGAATTCCACAAATATGTGTACTTTCAATAACATTTTGACGTGTTTGTATTGGCTTAAGTTATTCTCGTCTCTGTATGATTTCGATCACAAATTACACAATGACATAAACAAAAAATAAAACGAAACACAGTAGTTATTTTCTACAAATGAAGATTTCATATATTTCCCGTCTAAACTTTTTGCTAATAGAAATGTATATTATGAAATTTGAGATACATCCGATCAAGGTGAATATTTTTATACCTTCAATGACAAGGAGAAAGAAATCAAATCTTTCCTGGGAATCAACGTAATAGTCATATGGGAATATCTCACTGAAATATGTTGTGTGGTGAGCGAGCGTGATCGCCCAAATATTTCTCCTGTCCATTACTGCATCGACTGAATACTCAAATACTGATTCCAGGTAACTCCCATCGAAATATTTCTTAGTAACTGCAATATTAATAAACAATTGTGGGACTTCCGCTATCAAAAATATAACAAGAACAATTATAATCATCATGGCTGACTTCCGTTCTACCAGGACGCTTCGCGACGATTGTCTTCCACGAAATCTGTTTACCAGTAATTTCAATGAAATGTAGAAAGTACATATTATCATTACTAGCGATAGCAATACAAGCAGCGCTGCATGAATAAATTGGTAAGTAATAGCAGTATATTTGATCAGATCCAAATTTCGATATGTCACGACACATTGGTCGTAAAAATATTTCTCAAAAAGGAGAGCAAGGTGCCGTGGAATACTAACAGATAATGCAATAACGAAACATGTCAGACAGCAAACCACTGCTTTTGTCTTTGTCATATGATGTCTAGTCCAAATTGGGAATTTGATAGCAATTACCCTTTGAACTCCAAGGCAAGTCGTAAGCACCAACGACAGTAAGTGGAAGCTGTCAACAAGTTGTGATAAATTAACGTACAGTATACAATACGGATAGACCAGTGTATTTTGTGTATAAAGGTCGATATAAAGAGACTGATATAAAGGTTCCAAACAATAGGAAGTAAGCGCCGTGAAACAATCAGCCAATGCGAGTCCCTGCATTATTATTGTACATGGTGAAAATAATCTCTTTCGGCACATCAATAAGAAGACTGACACGTTAAATATTACAGCAATGTATGACAATACAGAACCTGCAACGGCAACTCTAAAGACGACACGTTCTGAGTCTACTCCTATTCTGAAGCCTGTTTTATACTTATATGGTTCTCCTGAACTCATTTTCTTGACTAATCAGTATTGTAAATTGTTTATTGTTGTTGTCCTTTATGCTAAACTGACACTGTCATTCCTCCCATTTTCCTAATTCTGTAGAATTGTAAATTTAATTATTATTGTCCTTTATGCTAAACTGACATTGTTATTCCTCCCATTTTCCTCAATTTGTAGTATTGTATATATTTATTGTCCTTAATGTTAAACTGACATTGTCATTCCTCCCATTCCAATTAATAATTATTCCGCCATGTTTGAACTACCCACATGAAATTGTAGAACAATTTGTCTGTTGTTTCGTGACATTCTTTCTGTTTAGCAAAATGAAAAGGTCTCAACCTGTCTATATGAATCCGATATAAACTGTTAAGGCTAATCATCTAAAAATTAAAGAGTATTTAATATTCTGCAGTGCGGTATCAATCATTTCGGTGTAAATGCACGTGTTACAAGCCAAAGCTCCCGGCAAAAAACAAATTGATGATGTAAGTCAAATTGAGTTATATGCATAGAACAGTTTATCAGTATATAAAAATAAATTCCACATTTACTGCTCTCGATGCAATCCTGTCCTATCTCTAACTGAACCATAATTTAACAACATAAATGCACGATTAAAAGTCATTTGAAACATAAAGGTAAGCTTTATTAATACTTAAGTGTAAACTTGATTAATAATTTAATGAGTAAAGTTAAGTGTAAACTTCATTAATAATTTAAGTGTCAAGTCAATTATTGATACGAGTATTTCATTATCACTGGAATAATATTCATCATCTATAATGTATCTCATCTGTTATTAACAATCCAAATTAATATAGATTTAGAAACATCGACTTTATTTTTATATATAGAATTATTGGAAAATTAATTGTAAATTAGTGTAAATAAAATGTTAATAACAAATCAAATACCGAAAACCGGTGTTTCCACTGTTCAGTTCGTTATATGTCTGTCCGAACTTTCATTCACGATTAAGTGTCGAAGTCACGATATATCTGAACAAATCTTGAGAGCGACGAAAAAAAAAATGTTGACAGTGACAGTTAGCACAAACACGTAATAAAAAATGTCCATCGACACAAAATCATGTTGGTTCTTTTTCTCCTCACTTAAACATATTACTTAGCATATATTTATTATGAATCTATATAAATAACGGCAAAAACACGATTCAGAAATACAGCATTAACATTGAGAATACAACTGATAAACGCAAACCATTATTTTTTAACTGCTTCTAATATATTTTCGAGATTTTCATTTACCTCAATTTAATGTTCATTTATCATTAAACGAACATAAGCCGTACTACATTTATAGAAGTAGAAGAAAATGTGATTATCTGAACTATTTATTTGTATACACGTTATATTGGGAAACCATTGGAAACAACACACACAACAATGACAAATGTTCTCACATGCAACGTTTATCTAGGTGTCAAACCAGTAATTCACAAATCAGAGCTTAGAACATATGCAAATGTAGTCCCCTTTAATGAAAAAAGTTACTTTCGCTTTGTTGTATTGTGAAAAAATACTGAATGGAATGGAATAATTAGAATTGATAATTGAAGTTAAATGATGACGAGGCTATTTTTAGAGTAAGTGTTTTCCATAACCTGGCATATCACTGCAAGACTTTAAACATCAGCTGATATTTTGACAGAACTTGAAGGAATCCAGAAAATATATGGTCTTGGAAAAGTTAAACTTAAGATGAAATAGCCAGGTAGGCTTGAACAAACACAAATTTATTAGAAAATGTTAAAGAAATTAATTAGTGGTTTCACACCTAAATATAGAAGAATGTCAAGTACAATGTACATACCATGCACTGTTTCACAAGCCTTAAGTGATTAATGATTGTAATCGGAGTTGTGAGGACATAACATATGCCACCAGCACACTTTTCTTTAAAAAAAAACCTTTAATGTTCCTATTTGTAAAGTATATTTTCGTCAAATTGTTGAAACTCCAATGGGAACTTACTTCGATTTTATACTTTAAGCAATGCACTCTTAACATGTTCTTATCATGACTTCGCTAACCGTTACGGAATATATGTGTCGTAGTAGATCGTGGATATGTTCCGCTTGTCCTAGTCACTATTCCTTTTTCCTTCTTTTCTATATTTCATGACTTATCACGAATACGAATTATTACAGAATTGTTAATACGACTAACACGACGGATGCTCATAGTGAAGCAGGAAATGTTTACACTTCCCGAGCAGCTGAGTGCACTCTCTATGTTTTGTGAAGGTCATGCTGTCACTCTTAAATAGCTTTCTGTGTTGTCCGTGTCCTTTTCCTTTTACCATTGTATTGCTTGTCCATCTTCAATTTACCCTTTCTAATTACCCTTTTGGTATATTTAAATCTTTCTAATAACCAATAAGAAATCATAACAATGAGTACAATTGTGACGTCACACCTTCTAATTACTCTTTTGGTATCTTTAAATCTTTCTAATAACCAATAAGAAATCATAACAATGAGTACAATTGTGACGTCACACCTTCTAATTACCCTTTTGGTATATTTAAATCTTTCTAATAACCAATAAGAAATCATAACAATGAGTACAATTGTGACGTCACACCTTCTAATTACCCTTTCGGTATCTTTAAATCTTTCTAATAACCAATAAGAAATCATAACAATGAGTACAATTGTGACGTCACACCTTCTAATTACCCTTTTGGTATCTTTAAATCTTTCTAATAACCAATAAGAAATCATAACAATGAGTACAATTGTGACGCCATACCTGTCTTTCTTCATTTAATCAATAAATCAAATGAGTTTATAATGATGACAAATACTTAATATTTCAGTAGTTGATTAATGCCTGAGATTTCAACAAAGTAACCATGGAATTCTATACAAACAGTTGTCCATTTGTAATCCATTTAGCAATATTACGATTTGACCTATCAATAAAGTAATGTCTCCAATATGTATTATAATGTGGAGTCATTAAATCATTCATTATATTTCCCCATAGTAAACACTGTTATAAACCCAAGATCTCGCTTCTCCGTAATGTTGATTAACGACATCTCCTCCACGTGGTGTACGAGAAAGAAGAGTATGAAGATACCAAGGCTGTAATCAGAATCCGTAAATCTAGAAGAACTGACAACACAATGGCCAAAAGAAAAAGTACAAAAAGACAAACAACGATCTACAAAGCTTACACATAAAACTAAAGATCGAATAACACGAACCCCACTATAAACGTGGGTGATCTCTTGTGCTCCGGAAGAGTAAGCAGTTCCTGTTCAACTACTGGCACCCGTCGTGATAATCTAGCTACAAACCCGTTGATAAAATAAACAGCCAACACCAATATGTGATCCTAAATCCTATCTTATGTACCAATCCATCGATGTATTCACAAAACATTGTCTGTAGACACGTGGTTATATTAAATGTCATATTTAATTTGTTGTTTCGTAAATACCAATTTATCAGACATTATCAATCCCTATATCATTTTGTGATTTTTAATCCAGACAGACTTTGTTTTTCGTATTCGAGTGGAAGTCTTTATTGTTTTTCATAGGGAAAAAAGGGTTGATATTACAGCATTAGATTTTTATTGGCTGGACAGGAGGCTAAGGTTTTCTTTAAAAAAAAATCCTATACTATTTACCACACAATATCCGCTCCCTCCCAAGATAAGTATATAATTGGTGCATCCATGCTAATCTTATCAAAATTAGACATCATCAATACGCTTGTGTCGAATCATGTCAATTCCAATCATGTTCCGTCTTTTTTGTGTCTTGACGTCTGCGTATTCGAGTAGGGATCCTTTATATCAAGAAACTGGATGGGAAAAATTATAAAATAGACGGGAACGCAAAAAATTATGCTTAATGTATAATATGTACCATGGACACGTCCCAACTTATCTGTGTGACTTATTACCCCCTCTGGTTCGTGATGTTACCAACTACCATGTTCGAAACAGAAATGACTACACTGTCCCAAGATGTCGCCTATCTTTATACCTATCTTCGTTCATCCGGCCTGTCATAAATATGTGGAACAGTCTAAACAATGATATCATACCAGAAATACCAGAACATCTGATTCATTTAAGATTAACCTTAAAAGTAAAGTTGTACTGGCTCATTTCTTAGTGGGGGATAGACGACATAATATTTTATATGCAAGATTACGTCGTAGTTGTAGCTCGCTCAAGTATGATCTATTTCGATCCAATATAATAACAGATTCGGATGTGTTTGTGGATTTACCAGGGAGGACGCTTCCCACTTTCTTTTGAACTGTCGCTTGTATATCGAACATAGGACAGTTCTCTTTCATTTTTGCACCACCATGATTGTCAGAGAGATATTAAAACTTTACTATTTGGAGATTCTAAGAAAACCAACCACAAAATATATTGTTATCGAAATCAGTACAGACATTCATTAATAACAGTAGGCGATTCACTGAAGGAACATACCCCCCCATCTTACTTATCTGTTATCATTTAATGTTGCTATACCATAAATGATTATACACTTATTATTCGTCATGCTCTCTGTCAGACCTATGTTTGCATGATACTGGAGAGAACTTCATATAAGTTCTAAGACTTGGATTAAATCCTAATGTATATATTTGATAATAAAATATGCTTAAATCAAATGTTAGGCAAACTACTTCCGGTGCATACGCTATTACTGTGACAACGTCAACATATCATACTCGTAGATGCGGTATATTATAAGTAATTGTAAAATGGAGACGCCAAGAAAACGAGTAAATACTGGTGTAGGTACCCCACTCTCTGTCTGATAACAGAAATATATCAAGACAGGTCGTGTTTCTTTCATGATGCTGACAACAGTAAATAAAGAAATAAAACAAATTTAATTTTAAAGAAGTAATTTTCTGTGCATTGAAGTCTTTGATACAAACACAATAATTTAATTGATATCTCTCTTTTACAGAAAATGTAATAACTTCTTTGAGTTGAATAACGTTAAAACGCCACTTATCGGTTGGAGTTTTCGTTGTGTACATTGACACCAGAAGTCCAGTGTCTAGCATTCCATCAATATCAGGTACTTTGGCAGACGAAAATAAAAAAGTTTTTGATAGAATGGAAATGATTCGAAACATGTGTATTTGTCACTCGTTTTCTTTGTCGCTGTGTGAAAGATCAATCAAAGTTCCATATGTGGTCACGCTCAGGTGATATC
>MJUT01010548.1:49567-63589 GCA_002080005.1 Gigantidas platifrons | reverse complement strand
TGATCGATAATCGTCAAAGTCATGTGTAAAGTTGATCGATAATCGTCAAAGTCATGTGTAAAGTTGATCGATAATCGTCAAAGTCATGTGTAAGGTTGATCGATAATCGATCATGACACTATTGTTAAGTTTGTCAGTGACTTGCAACAGGTCGGTGTTTTTCTCTGAGTACTCCGGATTCCTCCATCAATAAAACTGACCGCCATGATAGAACTGAAATATTACTAAAAGTGACGTTAAACACCATAAACCAACCAAGCCAACTAAGAAATGTTTATAACAGTATATACTCACGTTGGACAACATTTATCATTATCATGGTGAAATTGTGTATTGATGTCAACTCCTTCCGGTCTTAATTTATCTGTTGTTTCTGTTTTCTCTATTAAGCGTTGTATTTCAGTTATTCTGTCTCTGGTGAACAACATATTCTTGTACCCCTGTGGTAGGCTGTCTAATGTCTTATCACCACACATGATTCCATCACACAACTTCGGTATATCGTTATCTATATCGATTTTATTCTTGATTCTTATATCGATATTTTCGACCATACTTTCACCATCAATTTTGTCAAAACACATGTCCTCCTCAATAAAATGATTTTGATAATAAAATCTGATGATGTTAGGGGACCATGAAAATATTGGTCCTTTCGGTGTGAAGGATACTTGTAAAGACTCCTGATTACACAGGTATATCGCTATCACAATTTTCAATAGTCTTTCACTTAAAAATGTAGGCTGCAAGATAAACAAAATATATACAAGATTGTCAAAAAGTGGTTAAATTGTATGTTCTGTCCTTGGTTTTGATCGTTAGTCTTTCTTAGTGATACAATATGATTGGTTTGGATTTATGGTGTTTAACACCACTTTCAACAATATTTCGGTTCTAACGTAATGGTCAGTTTTATTGGTGGAGGAAACAGGAGGAACCGGAGAAAACCGCCGACCTGTCACAAGTCACTGACAAACTTTATCATATGATGTTATACACCTCGCCCTGTTCGAGATTCGAACTCACAATATCAGTGGTGATAGGCACTGATTGCATAGGTAGTTGTAAATCCAACTACCATACGATCACGGCCACGACGGTTCCAGAGAGACGATATTAATACTTGATTGTATTCCCGTATCACTGTCCATAAAATAGGAAGCACTGTTGAGGTCGTCTATCCTAAATACATGTGAATGTCTGATACATATTTTTTTAATTCTATGTGAACCAGCAATGTTCCATAGTTGAATAGGAGTCTTTACATTTAATTCCAATTTCAACATTATTTCAGTCTGACCCTAGAAGTATTTTTACTGGAGCAGGAAACCAAAGCGCACGGAAATACTACTGTAGTACGTATTTGACATAAGTTACCACATAAAGTTGATCGAGTACACATTGACAAAGACGGGAATCGAACACACAACTTTAGAGAATAAGGAAGATATTTCTTTCCCAAGGTAACATTTTTTTTTGGGGGGGTAAGAAAGTCCCTTCGAGACATATATTACCAAATAAAAACTCCCTCTCTCCTATTTATGTTACGTAGTTTCTTCGACTAGTAGAACAGGTAAACCGGAAACTACAACACATCATCTACTGAATATAAGACATAAGAATAAACAAATACAAGAAAATACTTACCATTATATTTGTCTTATTCAAGATAGCTACACATAAAAGTAAGAAAATAAACAACAAACAAAAGCAAGAAAATACACAATTTCCTGAATATTCAATGATTACATCCGTCATTTATATTTCCTGTTTATATTTATTTAATATTAAATGCGAAATATTTAGTTATCGTAAATATGAAATTTCTTTTTATAGAGGTCATATCGTACAATTTAAGAGTCATTCAAGAATACACTTTATATATGCAGTAAAATCTGTATCAAAGGAACCTCATTGGAATCAGTTTTTGTGTTCGGAATAATCAGGTATTCGGTGTATACAGATTAAATTAACAAAGATTTCCTACATTGGGACTATATTTAAAGTTCGGTTTATACAGGATTCGAATTTATTGAGGATTCGGTTAAGACAGGTTTCACTGTATTATTATCTATGATCTATTATAGGTTTCCGGATAAGAGGAGAACGAAGGATGATTAATTTTAAATATTATTTGGAAGTATTCATTATCATCACGAAGGACGAATGCAAGATGGGACAAAATGTTATCGTTACCATTTGTTTATTTGATTGATGGAGGGTGTATGGTATTTAACGCTACTTTCAACAATATTTCAGTTATGTCGTTGCTCTTAGTTTAATTGGTTGAGGAAACCTGTCGAAAGTTACTGACAAATTTTATCACATAATGTTGTATCGTGTAAACCTCGCCTAAGCGGTTTTCGAACTCGCAACGTTACTGATGATAGACACTGATTGCATATGTAGTTATAAATCCAACTACCATACGATCACGACCACGACGGTCCCTTTTTGATTGATGAATATTGCCTAGTTGCCAATATGAAGATAAAATGCACAGTGCGTCCCCATGTGAAGGGTAAGGGTGCTTTTTCGAATTAGAGGGAGTTTGTCAGGAAAGTCTGGAAGGTTTTCTCTAAACTTTTTCAGCTGCAATTTAAAACCATCTTTTTTCCATTCATGAATTAGGGACCGTCGTGGTCGTGATCGCATAGTAGTTGGATTTATAACTACATATGCAATCAGTTCCTATCACCATTAACGTTGTGAGTTCGAATCCCGCTCAGGAGAGGTGTACTCGATACAACATTGTGTGATAAAGTTCATCAGTAGCTTGCGATAGGTCTGTGGTTTTCTCCGGTTTCCTCCACAAAAACCCCCACAAAAATCTGATCGCCATACGATATACAAATGTATCTGAAATAAAGTTGAAAGTGGCAGTAAACATCATACACAAAACTAAACCATTCATGAATTTATATGTGCGTCAGATGGTTTTACAGAGAGTATCATTTATGGAACCTGAATTAGGACCGAGGGTAAATGAATGTCGGATGTTTGGACATTTGACTGTCACTGGAAAAGTTCAAGGTTCAAATATCTACAAATTATAATAAAAATTATTTACAAATTATTTGCCCTTTCCCTTGCACATATATAGAAGGAGAAACATGTCGTAAAGGACATAACTCCTCTGAACAAAACTATAATTGTGGATTTAATTGAGTTTTGAATTATTCCTATCCTTGTCCTAGCTTTTCGGTTAAAAATTCACTTATTCATAAAGACGATTCAAATGTATGTAGAACCACATAAAAGATTACTCACCGATACCCTGTCGATGCTCATTTTAATGAATTGTTCATTTGTATTACTAAGAAATTCAAGAAACGAACGAGCAGAGAAATTTGGCCATTCCACATCAAGAACTAACGTATTCGAGAACTTGCGGCAGGTCATTGGTTTTCTCCAGTTTCCTCCACCTATAAAACTGACTGTCCCGATATAACTGACATATTATCATATAAGTGGCGTTAAACACGATAACTCATTAAACTCCTTTACAATTAGTTTGAGGTAAATCCGTAGATTGACTGGACTCCTAACAACGCGTGCGCTCGACATTTGTAGTGTCATGCCGAAATTTCCGGTGAGTTTAACTCTATACATAACAAACATGTTCTAGATTATGCGTGACCCATTGATATGGTTACACTTATGACTGAAACCCACGATCTACCACTGTCGAGAAGAACATGTTATCTATTACACTAATGATATGGTTACACCCATGACTCAAACCAACGATGTACCAGAACCGAGAAGAACACATTACCCCATTGATATGGTTACTCTCATGACTCAAACCCACGATCTACCACTGTCGAGAAGAACACGTTACCCATTACACCATTGATATGGCTACACTCAAACCCACGATCTATCACAGTCGAGAAGAACACGTTACCCATTACACCATTGATATGGTTACACTCATGACTCAAATCCACGATGTACCACAATCGAGAAGAACACGTTATCCATTACACCAATGATATGGTTACACTCATGATTCAAAACCACGATCTACAGCAGTCGAAAACAGAACACGTTACCCATTACACCATTGACATTGCTACCTCAATGGCTCAAACCCACGATCTAACACAGTGGAGCAGAATACGTTGCCCATTACAGTTAGCTGTAACCGTATCATTGGTGTATTAGGTAACGTGTTCTTCTCGACTGTGGTAAGTCGTGGGTTTGAGTGTAACCATATCAATGGTGTAATGGGTAACGTGTTCTTCTCGACTGTGGTAGATCGTTGGTTTGAGTCAAGAGTGTAACCATATCAAAGGTGAAATGGGTAACGTATTCTTCTCGACTGCGGTAGATATTGGGTTTGAGTCATGAGAGTAACCATATCAATAGTGTAATGGGTAACGTGTTCTTCTCGGCTGTGGTAGATCGTGGGTTTGAATGTAATCATATAAATGGTGTAATGGGTAACGTGTTCTTCTCGATTGTGGTAGATCGTGGGTTTGAGCCACGAGTGTAACATTATCAATGGTGTAATAGGTAACATGTTCTTCTCGACTGTGGTAGATCGTGGGTTTGAGTGTAACCATATCAATGGTGTAATGGGTAACGTGTTCTTCTCCACTGTGGTAGATCGTGGGTTTGAGTGTAACCATATCAATGGTGTAATGGGTAACGTGTTCTTCTCCACTGTGGTAGATCGTGGGTTTGAGTGTAACCATAGCAATGGTGTGATGGGTAACGTGTTCTTCCCCACTGTGGTAGATCGTGGGTTTGAGTGTAACCATATCAATGGTGTAATGGGTAACGTGTTTTTCTCCACTGTGGTAGATCGTGGGTTTGAGTGTAACCATATCAATGGTGTGATGGGTAACGTGTTCTTCTCCACTGTGGTAGATCGTGGGTTTGAGTGTAACCATATCAATGGTGTAATGGGTAACGTGTTCTTCTCGACTGTGGTTGATGGTGGGTTTGGGCCAAGAGAGTAACCATATCAATGGTGTAATAGGTAACGTGTTCTTCTCGACTGCGGTAGATCGTGGGTTTGAATTATAAGAGTAACCATATCAATGGATAACGTGTTCTTCTCGACTGCGGTAGATCGTGGGTTTGAGTCATGAGTGTGATCTTTTCAATGGTGTAATAGGTAGCATGTTCTTCTCGACTGTGGTAGATCGTGATTTTGAGTCATGGGTTTGAGTCATGGGTGTAACCATATCAATGGTGTAATAAGAAACGTGTTCTTCTCGACTGCGGTAGATCGTGGGTTTGAGTCATGAGTGTAACCGTATCATTAGTGTATTAGGTAACGTGTTCTTCTCGACTGTGGTAAGTCGTGGGTTTGAGTGTAACCATATCAATGGTGTAATGGGTAACGTGATCTTCTCGACTGTGGTAGATCGTGGGTTTGGGTCATGAGAGTAACCATATCAATGGTTTAATTTGTAACGTGTTCTTCTCGACTGTGGTTGATCGAGGGTTTGAATGTAATCATATCAATGGTGTAATTGGTAACGTGTTCTTTTCGACTGTGGTAGATCGTAGGTTTGAGCCATGAGTGTAACCATATCAATGCTGTATGTACTCATGACTCAAACCCACGATCTCCCACAGTCGAGAAGAACACGTTACCCATTACACCATTGATATGGTTACACTCAAACCCACGACTTACCACAGGCGAGAAAAACACGTTACCTAATACACCAATGATACGCTTACACTCATGACTCAAACCCACGATCTACCGCAGTCGAGAAGAACACGTTTCTTATTACACCATTGATATGGTTATAATCAAACCCACGATCTACCACAGTCGCGAAGAACACGTTACCCATTACACCATTGGTATGGTTACACCCATGACTCAAACCCACTATCTCCCACAGTCGAGAAGAACACGTTACCCATTACACCATTGATATGGTTACACCCAAACCCACGATCTACCACAGTCGCGAAGAACACGTTACCCATTACACCATTGATATGGTTACACTCATGACTCAAACCCACGATCTACCGCAGTAGAGAAGAACACGTTATCCATTGATATGGTTACTCTCATGATTCAAACCCACGATCTACCGCAGTCGAGAAGAACACGTTACCCATTACACCATTGCTATGGTTACTCTCCTGGCTCAAACCCACGATCTACCACAGTTGAGAAGAACACGTTTTCCATTACACCATTGATATGGTTACACTCAAACCCACGATCTACCACAGTCGAGAAGAACATGTTACCCATTACACCATTGATATGGTTACACTCATGACTCAAACCCACGATCTTCCACAGTCAAGAAGAACACGTTACCTATTACACAAATTGATATGGTTACACTCATTGTCAAAAAGGATATTGAAAAGTATCAAACAAAATAATTCACCTTATAGAGCAGAAACTGCTAACACTCCGGATCACCTGAGTTCACTTTCGATTTCTAGTGGGGTTCGTGTTAATCAATCAATCAATCCATCCATCCATCCATCCATCCATCCATCAATGAATCAATCAATCAATCAATCAATCAATCAATCAATCAATCAATCAATCGGATTTCAGGACATATATCTATCCTCGATTAAGTTCCACGTATAAGGTGAGACATTTCATGATTATGAACGTAATATCCAGAACATTATTTATACATTTATGTGCAATAATCTCTATTTGGATGCATGGTAATATATTATATAGGGAATGATAATCTTAATATACTGACATCTCGGAGGAACTATCAACTGAGAGTGGAAATGGAAGACTTCAATGGTACAAAGATACATGCAGCTTATTCAACGTTTTACATAGGAGATGAAAGTACCAACTACAAACTTACTGTGAATGGGTACAGTGGGAACGCTGGTAAGTGTACCAACTACAAACTTATTGTGACTGGGTACAGTGGGAACGCTAGTAAGTGTACCAACTACAAACTTACTGTGAAAGGGTACAGTGGGGACGCTGGTAAGTCTACCAAGTACAAACTTATTGGGAATGGGTACAGTAGGAACGCTGGTAAGTGTAACAAGGACAAACGTAAAGTGAATGGGTGCAGTGGGAATGCTGGTAAGTGTACTAAATAAAAACTTACTGTGAATAGGTACAGTAGGAACGCTGGTGAGTGTAACAATGACAAACTTAAAGTGAATGGGTACAGTGGGAACGCTGGTAAGTGTACCAAAGACAAACTTGCTGTGAATGGGTACAGTAGGAACGCTGGTGAGTGTAACAAGGACAAACTTACTGTGACTGGGTACAGTGGGAACGCTGGTAAGTGTACCAAGTACAAACTTACTGTGAATGGGTACAGAGGGAACGCTGGTAGGTGTACCAAGTACAAACTTATTGGGAATGGGTACAGTAGGAACGCTGGTGAGTGTAGCAAGGACAAACTTACTGTGACTGGGTACAGTGGGAACGCTGGTAAGTGTACCAAGTACAAACTTATTGGGAATGGGTACAGTAGGAACGCTGGTGAGTGTAACAAGGACGAACTTAAAGTGAATGGGTACAGTAGGAACGGTGGTGAGTGTAACAAGGACAAACCTACAGTGACTCGGTACAGTGGGAACGCTAGTAAGTGTACCAAAGACAAACTTGCTGTGAATGGGTACAGTAGGAACGGTGGTGAGTGTAACAAGGACAAACTTACAGTGACTGGGTACAGTGGGAGCGCTAGTAAGTGTACCAAGTACAAACTTATTGTGAATGAGTACAGTGGGAACGCTGGTAAGTGTACCAAGGACAAACTTACTGTGAAAGAATAGAGTGGGAAGCTGGTAAGTGTACCAAGTACAAACTTACTGTGACTGTGTACAGTGAGAACGGTAGTAACTTACTCTGAATGGTTACAGTGGAGACGCTGGTAAGTGTACCAAATACAAACTTACTGTGAATGGTTACAGTAGAGACGCTGGTAAGTGTATTAAATACAAACTTACTGTGACTGGATATAGTGGACATTCTGGTAAGTGTACAAAATACAATCTTAGTGTGGCTGGGTACAGTGGGAACGGTGTTAATTGTATTAAATACAAACTTAATGTGAATGGTTATAGTGGGAACGCTGGTAAGTTTATAAAATACAAACTTACTGTGAATGGCTATAGTGGGAACTCTGGTAAGTGTATTAAATACATACTAACTGTGAATGGTTGTAGTGGGAACGCTGGTATGTTTGTAAAATACAAACTTACTGTGAATGGCTATAGTGGGAACGGTGGTAAGTGCAATTGATGCTAAATACAAACTTACTGTGAATGGTTATAGTAGGAACGCTGGTAAGTTTACTAAATAAAACTTACTGTGAATGGGTACAGTAGAGACCCTGGTAGGTTTATTAAATACAGACTTGCTGTGGATGAGTACTGTAGGGAAGCTGTCAACGGTCATAGTGGGAAAACTGGTAAGTGTACCAAATTCAACCTGACTGTGACTGGTTACAGTGTAAACGCTGGTAAGTGTACTAAATACAAACTTACTGTGACTAGTTATAGTGGAAACGCTGGTAAGTGTACAAAATACAAACTTGCTGTGACTGGCTATCGTGGGAACGCTGGTAAGTGGACAAAATACAAATTTATGTTTGTCTTCGTATTGATAACTCTTACATTTTATGTCAGTCAGTTATTGTGTTAGTATGATACACGTGTATGTACATTATTTCAAACATTTACAGAATGCACATAGCTTTTTCTTGGCATCTTTCCCAAGAGATGAAATAACGTTTTTGCGTAAAATCAATCTCTGATTTTATCATTGAATTTCAGGAGGTAAAGCGAAAATCTTTACATGTGTGTAATGCCATCTTACAAACACTCACTAGTATATCCCACATCACAACAAATTAACAATACTAACTTGAAAACAATCACAAATCTCTCCTCAAAAAAGACATATCGCTCCGCTCTGGCACATTAATGCATGCAGCGTGGTATGTGGTATTTGGTTTGATCCGCCCGGGGATTGAACCCGCGATCTAAAACGTGCGAGACGCTGTCCTTTATCAGATCGAGGCTGTTGTAATAATTAGTATTTGACTTGCACTGACCATTGTTATACGCTGACATGATACATTAGGAGTTCACGACTGATGTCGAGCTGGCGAACGCAGTTGTCCCTATCAACGCATCACATGATCTAACATCAACGCATTTAACGGGTGCGTTGTCCCTATCAACACATCACCCGGTCTAACATCAACGTATTTAACGGGTGAGTTGTCCCTATCAACACATCACCTTGTCTAACATCAACGTATTTATCGGGTGAGTTGATCCTATCAACACATCACCTGGTCTAACTTCAACGTATTTAACGGGTGAGTTGTCCCTATCAACACATCACCTGGTCTAACATCAACGTATTTAACGGATGAGTTGTCCCTATCAACACATTGCCTGGTCTAACATCAACGTATTTAACGGGTTAGTTGTCCCTATCAACACATCACATGGTCTAACATCAACGTATTTAACGGGTGAGTTGTCCCTATCAACACATCACCTGGTCTAACATTAACGTATTTAACGGGTGAGTTGTCCCTATCAACACATCACATGGTCTAACATCAACGTATTTAACGAATGAGTTGTCCCTATCAACACATCACCCGGTCTAACATCAACGTATTTAACGTGTGAGTTGTCCCTATCAACACATCACCCGGTCTAACATCAACGTATTTAACGGGTGAGTTGTCCCTATCAACACATCGCATGGTCTAACATCAACGTATTTAACGGATGAGTTGTCCCTATCAACACATCACATGGTCTAACATCAACGTATTTAACGGGTGAGTTGTCCCTATCAACACACTGCCTGGTCTAACATCAACGTATTTAACGGGTGAGTTGTCCCTATCAACACATCACCTGGTCTAACATCAACGTATTTAACGGGTGAGTTGTCACTATCAACACATTACCTGGTCTAACATCAACCTATTTAACGGATGAGTTGTCCCTATCAACACATCACCTGGTCTAACATCAACGTATTTAACGGGTGAGTTGTTCCTATCAACACATCACCTGGTCTAACATCAACGTATTTAACGGGTGAGTTGTTCCTATCAACACATCACATGGTCTAACATCAACGTATTTAAGGGGTGAGTTGTCCCTATCAACACATCACCTGGTCTAACATCAACGTATTCAACGGGTGAGTTGTTCCTATCAACACATCACCTGGTCTAACTTCAACGTATTTAACGGGTGAGTTGTCGCTATCAACACATTACCTGGTCTAACATCATTCTATTTAACGGATGAGTTGTCCCTATCAACACATAACCTGGTCTAACATCAACGTATTTAACGGGTGAGTTGTCCCTATCAACACATCACCTGGTCTAACATCAACGTATTTAACGGGCGAGTTGTACCTATCAACACATCACCTGGTCTAAATTCAACGTATTTAACGGGTGAGTTGTCGCTATCAATACATTACCTGGTCTAACATCAACCTATTTAACGGATGAGTTGTCCCTATCACCACATCACCTGGTCTAACATTAACGTATTTAACGGGTGAGTTGTCCCTATCAACACATCCACATGGTCTAACATCAACGTATTTAACGAATGAGTTGTCCCTATCAACACATCACCCGGTCTAACATCAACGTATTTAACGGGTGAGTTGTCCCTATCAACACATCACATGGTCTAACATCAACGTATTTAACGGGTGTGTTGTCCCTATCAACACATCACCTGGTCTAACATCAACGTATTTAACGGATGAGTTGTCCCTTTCAATACATCACATGGTCTAACATCAACGTATTTAACGTGTGAGTTGTCCCTATCAACACATCACCCGGTCTAAAATCAACGTATTTAACGGGTGAGTTGTCCCTATCAACACATCACATGGTCTAACATCAACGTATTTAACGGGTGAGTTGTCCCTATCAACACACTGCCTGGTCTAACATCAACGTTAGTTTGCCAAGTTGAATTATGAATTGTGTAGTCTTTTCTGTACCTTATATTTTATAATGGTATTTAGCTCATTTTATCATTAGAAAAGTTTGAAGATATTAAAGAGGTAATTAGAAGTCGTAAATTGAAGGACAGACAATACAATGGCTCGCCACAATATAGCTAAAATACTGCTAAAGTTGGCGTTAAATACCAATCAATCAATCAACCAAATGAAAAAGGACAATCAATGATCTACAAAACACAATACAGAAAACTAATGATTGAGCAACGAGAACACTAATAAAAACTGGTCCACCAGTGAAAACTGTTATTAAGTTAAATTATTATAAACATTATTATCTTACAGGTGACGCCTTGAAATTCAACAATGGGATGAAGTTTTCAACAAAAGACAAAGACAACGATAATCATGGTTCAGATCATTGCGCAAGGGAAGTTTGGGGAAGTGGGTGGTGGTTCAATACGTGTAGTCATGGTAATTTGAATGGAATTTACAATCTTGGTGTAGAAAAAGTATACCATGTCTACTGGATTTCGACATTATCTAAGAAGAAGACGGGAATGATGATAAAATAAACCCAGAAATATAGCAATTATTCAGACAGAAACTCTTGGCGTTTTATTCATCGAAGCGAAACTTACAAATGACAAATCAATCTGAGATTGTATCCACTGAAGCATCAAATTAAACATAGAAAATCATGTCTTTGTATCTACTTGACAGTTGCAACATTTCACATTAAATCCTCTTCTACTTTTGTATACACTGTAACAGGAAGAGCTTGAATGTACCAAAGGGGTAATTAGAATCTGTATATCAAAGAAGAACAGGCAACACAATGGCAAAAAAATACCAAAGGGGTAATTAGAATCTGTATATCGAAGAAGAACAGGCAACACAATGGCAAAAAGAAAAAGTACAAAAGGACAAACAACGATCTACAAAACATGCAAATAATATTAAAGATCGAGAAACAAGAACCCCACTAAACACCGGGTGAACTCAGGTGCCCCGGAAGGATAAGCGGTTCCTGTTTCACAACGTATTTAACGGGTGATCTGTCCCTCTCAGCACATCATCTAGTCTAACATTAACTAAGTTTATTTTGATTTATAAGTACAAACCTACTAAACTATTTGATGCACTCCTGACATGGTACATCTATTTTCAAAGCCAAGGAACAGAACATTAGCTACTGTGTGATCATCTTTTGTGTTATTGAAAATAAGGCCAAGATCTCAAAGCTCCTGATATGACAGCTTTGAATAATGTACTTCAAAAATAAAATTGTACTAACACTTTAAAATTGAAAGATTTTTTTTAAGTTTCCCAAAAAGGGGTTACACTTCCGACAAATTTGAGGTCATTTTTTGGGATTATGTTTTTTTCGTACAATATATTTCCATGATATTTTGCAGAAGTAAAATACACACCAATACACACCTTTTTGATCACAAATGCTAGCTCATAACACAGGAATATTACCACCAGGTAAACTATTGAAAAATTAACCTTTTTTAAACAGCACTAGAGTAAAATGACATTTACTATCACGCAATTGTACATTTATATGAATAATGTTATACGCCGTAGAACAAATACATTACATATATGCATATAAAATCGGATTTCCCGTTAACAAATACCAATGTCCTCTCACTATTCGTCGTAAAAACTACATTCATAAACAAACAAATATCAAATCTTTTGTTTCACAGGAAAAAATTGAATTATAAATAAAACCTATTTGTTTCAATAGCAACAAATATTATTAAGAGTAAATTAGAAACAAAATTAACATTCGACAACCAAAGATTGGTGGAAACTAGTACAATGTACAATCATTCTTGGGATGAAAGCCATCAAAAACTACACCCTCCCTAGAGATTGTATTGGTGATGATGACCAATCCCTCCCCTCATTTCTTTATAGCTTTTATTAAGTATACATACATAATTATAGGGTTAGTGATATTATGATGAACGCCACTTTCAACAGTATTTAAACTATATACGTAGAGTTTTATTGGTGGAGGAAACCGGAGAGACCACCGACCTGTCGCAAGTCACTGACAAACTTTATCTCATAATGTTGTATCGCATACACCTCGCCTGAGAGGGATTAGAACTCTTAACGTGAGTGGTTTAGACTCTGATTCCAAATGTATGCATAATTATATAACCCATGGAAGATATATATTACATAATATAATTGCATGCCCCTTTCGGAGGTCGTACAAATGCTGGGTTAGCCACTTCACATCTGTGTAGACTTTCCCATGCGTAAACGAGTCATTTTGACTGGCTAAATACTTTCATCCATTCAAATTACGTTCAAATTTCTTACCTTTCGCCAATTTATATGCCCTTTAAGGGTGTTTTTGAAAGAAATCCCCTTTCCATCCTTCCCAAACACCACAGACTTGAAAATATGAGAGAGATCTAACGGGCGTTTTAATTGGCTGAACAGATTTGACGACCTTCCCCTTTTCATCAAAAGTCATGTAGAGTCTATAGATGTTCCAAAAAAGTTAACACAGCATTTGTACGACCTCCGATTTTCACGCCGTTTTGTTTTGGTTCGTGGGATCTCTTCGGAAAGGAAAATTACTTGGCTTTCGACTGATGAAAACATTTTTTGTAAATGCTAAGGCGTTCTGAAGTTACGATCAATTTAACACGAGCACTTAAAAAAATACAAGCAAGTGAGTTCCTCCCCTTGTTGTATTATATAGGTTTTTTTTTCGGACGCACCTAGCCCCTGTGGATATTTGACTGCCACTGGAAAAGGTTCAAGGTTCAAATATCTACAAATTATAATACAAATTATGTGTCCCTTTCCTTGCTCATATATGGAACAAGTAACATTTTTCCGCCGTAAGGGAAATAACCCATATTAACAAAACTGTAATTTGAATTTCGGTTAAAAATTCACTTATTCATAAGACGATGCAAATGTACGTGGAAATGTATAAAAGACTACTTACCGATCCTCTGTCGAACGCTATTTCAATGAACTGTTATGTTTATTTGTATTGCTAAGAAATTCTAGAAAAGAAAGAGTAAAAT
>MJUT01010548.1:29153-40062 GCA_002080005.1 Gigantidas platifrons | reverse complement strand
TCTCCGCCACTTGGGGACGATCTAGGCAGCTCTGTGTTATAATAGAGAGGGCAGCGTTCTCCGCCACTTGGGGACGATCTAGGCAGCTCTGTGTTATAATAGAGAGGGCAGCGTTCTCCGTCACTTGGGGACGATCTAGGCAGCTCTGTGTTATAATCGAGAGGGCAGCGCTCTCCGCCACTTGGGGACGATCTAGGCAGCTCTGTGTTATAATCGAGAGGGCAGAGCTCTCCGCCACTTGGGGACGATCTAGGTAGCTCTGTGTTATAATAGAGAGGGCAGCGCTCTCCGCCACTTGGGGACGATCTAGGCAGCTCTGTGTTATAATAGAGAGGACAGCGTTCTCCGTCACTTGGGGACGATCTAGGCAGCTCTGTGTTATAATAGAGAGGGCAGCGCTCTCCGTCACTTGGGGACGATCTAGGGAGCTCTGTGTGTTGGGTCGTGGGGAAAACGTCACCGGCACCAAACTTACATGATTAATCTATTTGGTAAAAGGCGTAGAACCAAAGAGAGCGGCAAAATCGATACCTACAACATGAAAGCATGACCGATCCCTTTCTTGATTTCGTAGAGATACATCAATAAAACGTCACTGGGTTAAACAACTGCTTTCATAGACCTAAACCAATTCTTGCGGTCATGCAATGTCTTCAAAATATCAACTTTCACAGAACAAGGGAGGGAACAGTTTTATGGTGTTCAACGCCACTTTCAACAATATTTCAGTTATATCGTGGCGTTAGTTTTATTGGTGGGGAAACCGGAGTATCCGCTTAAAACCACCGACCTGTCGTCTGTCACTGACAAACTTTATGACATAATGTTGTATCAAGCACACCCCGCCATGAGCGCGATTCGGACTCACAATTTTAGTGATGATAAGTACTTATTGCACGGGTAGTTGTAAATCCAACTATCATGCGATCACGACCACGACGACCCCTACGAACAGCACTGTTCTATGAACGTTTTAATCTTAAACATTATACATACTATATTTATTCTTTTTGACACAGATCCTTAATAAGACCTTACCGGGTCGAACGTTCGAGCACGATTGTTCACACTTGAAAATTTTGGTCGATTAAAAAGTACGAGTGAAATTTTTTTGAGCGTTGGCAAGGTCATTTCAGGAAAATTATATAATACTCCTATATTTAATACATATAGTATAACTAATCGTAGATTTTGAATATCAAAATAAGACCACAAGTGACCGAAATACGCATAATGATGAAACGAGTGGGCGGAACTTGTACCGTCCACGAGCTTAATCGTTAATGCGTATTCGGTCACGAGTGGTCTTATTTTGATATTCAAAATGTATGATTTAGTTATACTGTTTATTATATAGACTTTCAAAATTTCTTATATATACTTTTCATTTGTATATTTGATTGCACGCGTGTGAATCTACGAGCAATGATACTACACGGTTCAGCTGGAAGGATCTGCCATCTTGAAAATGTGAAATCCTATTTTTCATATTTACAACAATGTACAAAAATAATTAAAATGCTTACCTTGAAAGCTTATTTTAGTTAAATTAAATCACAATTGAAGCGTATACGAAGTCAAATAGCGTCTAATCTTTACGTTTCAAACTGGAAGTCTTCATATGACGTCAATGACGTCATCTTGGTTATGTGCCAAAGTCATCAATAACATTTCGCGGAATTTTTTCAGCTTTCAATCGTATGTGTATTCACCATTGCACAACAAGGGATGTAACCACCACACTTATAGTTTTGCAAAAGTAGTTCCGGCGGGAAAAAACTGATATTTCACATGTGAAATACCGGAATTTATTTCACGGATAAATCCCCATAATTCACACATATCTATATAATAATAATTATTTTACTTCACAGAACTGTACATGTATTTTTCAGACATAATCATGGATTGGAGAGTATTGTGGACTATTCTAACCGGCCTAGAACCTCCTGTTCATTACTTCCCACCAGCAGTGGCAGCCATTGCATTATTTATAATTATATTCTTTATATGCTTTGTTATGCATAGGCTGTCAGAGATATTCTCTCCAGAGCCAATTAGAATATATGCTCTTGACTTTTTCAAAACAATGGCGTTTTGTACTTATCCGTTCGGTATCATAATTTTGCGGAAATATCACGGGAATATAGGATACGCTATATGTGTTATTCCACTGAATACAGCCACAGCTTTACTTCTAGAAACAGGAGAAGGTTCCCCTGTTGGTAACTGGCTAAGCGTAGTTAAAAGAGATCAGTCACTTATAAAGTGTATTTCACGAATATTTGTTCAAATGGCAGGCGGAAGTGCAGGATTTAGATTGGGAAAATTTCTTATGACCTTTGACCTTCATCCGGACTTTGAAGAGAATCTTAGTCAAACTACATGCACCACAGCTTTAAATGTTTCTGTGACGCTAGGCCTGCTAATAGAGCTTATTGGGACGTCGTGGGATACCTGGTTTCATTCACAAAATATTTCGAAGTCTATGGTGCTGGACAAGTTTCTGAAGTTTTGCAGTACTTCTTTAACGTTCTGTTTAGGTAATCTTGTTAAGTTTTGAAAATGTGTACCAATGACACAATTTTATATATTTTAGAACTTTGTGGTCCGTCGTGACGGGGGATAGTATGGTATTTTGATTTACCTTTACCAATACAGTTGTAGATTGATTGTTGTTTAACATCAAGTGAGGAATATTTCAGCTATATTTATGGAGAACAAAATTGACAAACAATTTCTCATGGATATTAAATTAACGTTAATGAATACCGAAGGGGCAATCAAAAATGGAAAATCCAGAGAAACTGGAAACATAGGGTACAGAAGACGAAGAAATAAAAAAACAAAAACAAAAACAAAACAACACAATATTTGTTGGACACGCACCACTATGCGCAAACGAACACAAACAACGTAAATAAGACATGTGCCCTCCTACAAATAACTGGAGGTAAAGACGAACTGAACATCGTTTTTATTCAGAAATCGTAACGAAAATCACAACACGGAACTCAGAACGAAAAAACACATACTGAGAAAAAAAAAGATGAGCACACGGACCCCTCCAAAAACCCGGGTGAATTCAGACGATGGTGAAGAGAAAGCAGTTCCTGCTTCTTATAAGACACCCACCACTGAATAGGAAATTTAGATTACCACCAGACAAATATATAATGGATGGGATCGGGAAATTAAGACTTGTAATTCTCCAGCCACTTCTAGTAAATTTGCTCATTAGGAACCTGTAAGTTGTGTTACTTTGCTAGGTGTGTGACATTCTCAAAACAAGAGACAGTCGCACTCGATTGTGTATCATTCTATTGGCAAATTGTGTGTTTGCATAAGACACGATAGACTCCTAACATACCCCGATCTTTAATTAACATTTGATTTTTTTTTAGGAATACATTGCATCACTATCTACTAAATATGTTCATTTTAGGTGCCAGCTATACGGGAATGTTCATGCATCCAGCGAAGGCCTTTGGATTGACGTTTGGTTGTAGAGGAATAACTCCGATTCAACATATCATAGTATACTGCCTAGGGCCGATGATGGGAAGTTACATAGCATACACAATCAATTCCCGTAGTAAATTACAGAAATCTACAACTAAAATGGCGTCACATGATACTAAATCTGATAGTGCATACGAGAGCAACAAATCAAAAGTTAGGCATAGAAAGTCGAAGCAGCCCGAGAATTAGAACCACAGAAACTATATCGAATTATTTATCCAAGATGTAAAAACCTACTGATCACGAACCATAATTATCAGGTTGATTTTGTTTCAGATTTGAAATTAGAAGATATGTGTCTAGTCAGAAATAAATACTCAATAATCAGGATTTTATTTATTGATTATCGTTTAACGTCACCAGTGAGGAGTATTTCAGCTCTATCGGTAGATAATGACGTGGCACTGGAATGAATATACGGGCATAATGTTAGATTGCCACGGAGAAATATAGTATTATTTGCAAAACCGCATCATTTGTCTAAGAGTGGAAATTTGGACACATAAACTAGTTTAACGCCGTCACTTATTATTAAAGTGCCTGTACCAAGCCAGCAGTGTAAACATTCATGTATTTGTACGTTAGGGTATCAATTTTGCCTCTTTTTTAGATTTTGTTATTGAATTTTGTGACTGGTCCGATAGTGCGCTATCATTTTATTGTATATAATAGGGTCGGACAGTATTGCCTTGAAACGGACCATCAACGACCACTTCTAACAAACCGTTGATAATAACCAGTTGTAAATTGTCTTTTAACGGTAATCACGAATTTACATTTCGTTCTAGTAAAGAGAAAAATAAAAAATATTACAATGCAGGAACAGTCCAAGAAGAGTTTGAAGACACCAAAAGAGGTAATCAGATCCTAAATCGAAGAAGAACAGACAACACAATGTCCAAAAGAGAAAGGACAAACAGCGATTTACAAAACAGACATATAAAGCTGAAGATCGAGTAACACGAACCCCATTAAAAACAGGGGATGAACTCATGTGCTCCGGAAGAGTAGCCGTTCCTGCTCCACTAGTGACACCCGTCATGTTAATCTAGTTACACACAAGGTGAAAAGTCATGAATGAGTAACAGTTCCAAGTTCTAGATCGATCAACCGTACGAATAGGGGAAAATCGATACCCCTAACTCACATACACAGTAATATGTAAAGCGTCTTTCCTCACCAACATATTTAAGAAATAATTCATGGGGGGCTTGAGTATATATTGATTTTACCACGGGTTAGTCCTTTATGCCATATACTTTACCACGAGCGATAGCGAGGGGCAAAATATCGGCATAAAGGGCCAACCCGTGGTAAAATAATTATATATTCAAGTCCCCATGAATTATTTCTATTCTAATAGGATAAATACGGTGTTTGAATAGCCAAAGCAAATTATGACGTTGCCGATCAGCTGATCTACAAATATACGCGTATTTTACCACAGGGTTGGACCCAAAGCGTTTGAAGGACGTCATATTAGAATTCCCTATATATTTCATACAAAATCATGATTTAAAAAATATTGTCATTTTATTTCTTGCTCGGAGGGTGTCTTATAAGAAACAAGAACATCCGATTTCACCCCCGGGTGTTATGGGGTTCGTATTAGTCATCTGTTTTAGTTTTATGTGTTGTCCTATCACGTGTCATTAAGTTCTCAGTTCCGTTTTGTTATGTCCGTTACGATTTCCACCTTAAAACGATGTTCGGTTCGTTTTTACCTCCAGTTGTTTGTAGGATTTACGTTATTTGTGTTTGTCTGCGAATAGTGGTGTCCAACACATATTGTGTTGTGTTTTGATTTTATTTCTTCATTTTGTGTACCCTATGTTACCAGTTTCTCTGCATTGTCATGTTTTTGCCCCTTCGGTATTCTCTAACATTTATTCTTGACATCATCACCATTAAATTTTATTTTTATTTTTGGTGTTCTAACGCCACTTTCAGCAATGTTTCAGCTATATCATGGCGACCAGTTTTAGTGGTGGAAGAAGCCGGAGTACCCGGAGAGAACCACCGACCCTGGGCAAGCAACTGGTAAACTTTATCACTTGCGACTGCGAGTCGAGTGCACCCTTTTTGTAATTTACAAAGCCAGGCACGAACCCACACCGTATTGGTGATAGGCTTGTATGAGCTGTTAGATCAAGCGACTTAACTCATTGAGCCACCCGGGCCTCCTCTTCACCATTAAAAGCAGAAATGAAAATAGTTTCTGCTACTACTAACTTTCAAACATTTTATTTGTATTTTTCTTAACATATGATTTAGGGGCCGTCGTGCCCGTGATCTATGGTAGTTGGATTTACAACTACCTATGCAATCAGTGTCTATCACCACTAATGTTGTGAGTTCGAATCTCCATCAGGGCGAGGTGTACAACATTATGTGATAATGTTTGTCAGTGGTTTCCTCCGGGTCCTCTTGTTTCCTTCACCAAAAAAACTTATCACCACGATATAACTGAAATATTGTTGAAAGTGGCAATTAATTCATTTATTTTGCACAAGATCTTACTCATCGGTATCATCAAATAAAATTGTGATTTCGAGAATTTACATTAAGTTTGTGCTTAAATCATAAATTCTTGTAAATATATATGAAATTATTAAAAATGAAGTCTTATTAATTCTGCTTTTAAAGGTGAAATAAAAAAAAATCGGATAAGAAAGGACATCAGGAGAAATCTAATTAGTGGTTTTATACGAAATATATGAGGAAATGTCTCCGTGATTAAAAGCTTTATCCGTGAATACATGCAAGAAGACTTGGAAAATACCAAAGGGGTAATCAAATTCCGTAAATCGAAGAAGGACAGACAACACAATGACAAAAAGAAAAAAGTACAAAAGGACAAACAACGATCTACAAAACATACACATAAAACTAAAGATCGAGTAATACGAAGCCCACTGAAAACCGTGGGTGAACTCAGGTGCTCCGCAAGGGTAGGCAGTACCTAACATGTGTACTAACATCTGTAGACTATGGGTCAAAGGGTGAGCAGTTCCTGCTCCACTAGTGGGACCTGTCGTGTTAATCTAGTTATAAACCAGGAGATAAGTCATGAATGAGGAAAGGACCGAGAAGTGATTACGACAAGTGGAACATATCCGTGGTCATTTGTGACACAGATATTCCACAAAAGTCAACAGTCAACCAAGTCATTGTCGCGACCGTAAAACTTTAAACTTTCGAAGTCATGACTTCAACTTAACCAATAGGAATCCTTGGTTCAGTAGCTTTTTTGTTAGCAGCAGCCCTCTCAAGGAAATCCTGATAAGAACCACAAGCTCTGGAATATCGTATCAACTGAGATATACATACTCCATATGCAGGTGCTGCTGGAATGTTTCTAAATCATCTCTTTTGTCGTAAAGTTTCGTCCTTAACCATCTGCAACAACTACTATCACGACGATTAATATAATTATGCATAAAGATCAAGATTCATTTATAAGCTGCCGCTCACCCAACTCAGATTGCGTCATGGCACAAACGGCAATGAACTATGCACGAGAGCCGATGACCTTAACATCATATAAATATAGATTAGATAGTATCTCTGATGTCTGAAAGTTTGTCACCCTAACGCTTCGTTAATCATTTCTATTATCATGAACGTTTTAATATATTCTGTTTTGGTCTTACGTCATGTAATTATTCCTTTGCTGCAATTGTGACACCTATTTGCTGCATTTATTTGTTTTTCAATGCACCATAATAAACGTAATCAATGAAAACTATGTCAAAGCCATATCGGAAACAGATGTGCATAAAACTTCCTCACTTTGCGCATGTCCTAAAGATGTGACGTATTATCAACAGTTTTAAGGGACAAAAAGCTGTTAAGACATTTGTTTACCGGTATGATGTTACTGATTAGAGATCATTGTTAAGGCTTGTAGTTGTAACCTTGTAGGAATACTTTTTATTGAATCGTGATAGGCTGTGATACTATATGTTGAGACCTTCAAAACTGACTTGTTTTTATCAGTCAATCGTGAGTCTCACTAGTGCATGTTTTGGTATTTTGGAAAAAAAATGTGGTGAGTCCCAAACAAAAGTATTGAGTCCATGACTCACCTAGACGAGTAACAAGTATTGAGTCCATGACTCACATAGACGAGTAACAAGTATTGAGTCCAGGACTCACTTAGACGAGTAACAAGTATTGAGTCCAGGACTCACCTAGACGAGTAACAAGTATTGAGTCCAGACTCATCTAGACGAGTAACAAGTATTGAATCCAGGACTCATCTAGACGAGTAACAAGTATTGAGTCCAGACTCATCTAGACGAGTAACAAGTATTGAGTCCAGGACTCACCTAGACGAGTAACAAGTATTGAGTCCAGGACTCGCCTAGACGAGCAACAAGTATTTTTGACTGATAAAAACAAGTAAGTTTTGAAGGTCTCAACATATAGTATCACAGCCTATCCTATCTCTGACTATAAAGTCAGTTTTGAAGGTCTCAACATATAGTATCACAGCCTATCATATCTCTGACTATAAAGTCAGTGTTGAAGGTCTCAACATACAGTATCACAGCCTATCCTATCTCTGACTATAAAGTCAGTTTTGAAGGTCTCAACATACAGTATCACAGCATATCCTATCTCTGACTATAAAGTCAGTTTTGAAGGTCTCAACATACAGTATCACAGCCTATCTTATCTCTGACTATGAAGTCAGTTTTGAAGGTCTCAACATACAGTATCACAGCCTATCTTATCTCTGACTATAAAGTCAGTTTTGAAGGTCTCAACATACAGTATCACTAGTATCACAGCCTATCTTATCTCTGACTATAAAGTCAGTTTTGAAGGTCTCAACATATAGTATCACAGCATATCTTATCTCTGACTATAAAGTCAGTTTTGAAGGTCTCAGCATACAGTATCACAGCCTATCTTATCTCTGACTATCAAGTCAGTTTTGAAGGTCTCAGCATACAGTATCACAGCCTATCCTATCTCTGACTATAAAGTCAGTTTTGAAAGTCTCAACATACAGTATCACAGCCTATCCTATCTCTGACTATTAAGTCAGTTTTGAAGGTCTCAACATATAGTATCACTAGTATCACAGCCTATCTGATCAGATTCACTGCGATACTAGTTATAATGTATGTCTCGCTTTTAAAACTGGTGTTATTCTATATGCATCATTCAATTGTGGCCACTAGAAATGGTTTAAGTCCTTTGATCACGATTTCATTAAAATGAATATAAGTAATAAGAATCTTTATCTTTATGAAAAGCATTATTTGTTATTATTATGCTTTATATTATGACCTTAGCATCATATAAATATAAATTAGATAGTATCTCTGATGTCTGAAAGTTTGTCACCCTAACGCTTCGCCAATCATTTCTATTATCATAAACGTTTTAATATATCATGAGTTGGTCTTACGTCATGTAATTATTCCTTTGCTGCAATTGTGACACCTATTTGCTGCATTTATTTGTTTTTCAATGCACCATAATAAACGTAATCAATGAAAACTAGGTCAAAGCCATATCGGAACCAATGTGCATAAACTTCCTCACTTTGCGCATGTCCTAAAGATGTGACGTATTATCAAAAGTTTTAAGGGACAAAAAGCTGTTAAGACATTTGTTTATTTAAAGATGGACTACTATTTCTAATTTAACCAAAATTTTGACATTACAAATACAACTATAATAGATGGAAAAATACAACCACAACTGTAGGGAGTGAGACCAAATACTGGCCCGGTTGGCTCGGAATCAGGACGTGTTAGACTGAGGCGACATGTCTATCCACGAACGTTTCCGTCAGCTAGCTAGAACTATCAAAGTCCAACTAAACGTGTTGGTCGAAATGTAATTTGTTCTTGCCATGATATAGCGAAACGAACGCTGATTTAGAGTTAAACAACAAATACCCTCTAAGTAACACATTAAGAAGTAAATTACACTCAGATACAGGACTAAAGGGTCAATATATATTATGCAATAGTTTTTAAAGTAGTGTCGGTCATGGATCTACACATTCAAAATAATGTATTTATCAAATATACACAGGAAAGGTTGTCCTTCCGACACAAACAAAACACTTGGTATGTTGTTTCCGTATTAAAAATGGATCATTTGTTCAATTGCCAAATTGTATATGTACTATTATGATTTCTATTCTTCAGTACACATGTAACTTAATTATGTTTTCATAGAGGTTAGAGTTATGGTGTTTAACGCCACTTTTTTCCTAGGCTTACTCAATCCATAGTAAAGAAAAACTAAGCAATATTATATTATTTTTGTTTTAAGAAAACTAATTAATGATGATATTTAAATAATAACTACGCTAATAGATTATTGTTATTTTCAAATAAAGGAATATGTTGTTGCCACAACAATACACGAGTGTCTAAAACAAATTACAACTGATATCGTGCTGTGAGAGGGCCCAGATGGCCCAATGAGTTAGGTAGTTGGATTACCAAACAACTCATACAAGCCTATCACCAATACGGTGTGGGTTTGTGCCCGGCTTTGTAAATTACAAAAATGGTGCACTCGACTCGCAGCCACAGGTGAGAAAGTTTACCAGTTGCTTGCCCTTGGTCGGTGGTTCTCTCTGGCTTCTTCCACCACTAAAACTGGTCGCCATGATATAACTGAAATATTGATGAAAGAGGCGTTACACACAATAAATCAACCAATCAATCATTATACGAAGAAAATGCTTAATTAATGAGATTAATTCCCCAACATTCAGTGTCTGAATTCAGTATAGTCCGATTGTTGTTCAATTTGTGGTTTTCTGTATAGTGTTTTGTATATTATTGTTTGTTCTTCTTTTGGCCAGTTAAATTGTCTGTCCTTCTGTTTATATTATTGTTTGTTCTTCTTTTGGCCAGTTAAATTGTCTGTCCTTGTGTTTATATTATTGTTTGTTCTTCTTTTGACCAGTTAAATTGTCTGTCCTTCTGTTTATATTATTTTTGACACTGTCATAGGCCTTTATTACATAATCTGTCTTTACGTACTGTAGTCTCTAAACAACTCGTCATTAAAGTACCTTGCACAGTTGCACTCCATTTCAGTATTGCAGAAATTTAAACACCCGATATCACCATCAGTTTTATAAAAATTGCTTGAAACACTCTTCAATCTTCCTCTATTCGAGAGGGTGGGGAAAGATCATCACAAATGTATTAGTCTAAAACCTCTCTTCTTCTAAATCCGCTACAGTCCACAGCCTCTGTCAGAATTAACACCCCAGCAATGCTATTGTAAATGCGGACTATAATATCCGTTGCTGTCCACAGCCTCTGTCAGAATGAATACCCCATCAATGATATTGTAAATGCGGACTATAATATCCGTTGCTGTCCACAGCCTCTATCAGAAT
>MJUT01010548.1:0-27842 GCA_002080005.1 Gigantidas platifrons | reverse complement strand
CATCAATGCTATTGTAAATGCGGACTATGATATCCGTTACTGTCCACAGCCTCTGTCAGAATTAACACCCCATCAATGCTATTGTGAATGCGGACTATAATATCCGTTGCTGTCCACACCCTCTATCAGAATTAACACCCCATCAATGCTAGTGTAAATGCGGACTATAATATCCGTTGCTGTCCACAGCCTCTGTCAGAATTAATACCCCAGCAATGCTATTGTAAATGCGGACTATAATATCCGTTACTGCCCACAGCCTCTGTCAGAATTAACACCCCATCAATGCTAGTGTAAATGCGGACTATAATATCCGTTGCTGTCCACAGCCTCTGTCGGAATTAACACCCCAGCAATGCTATTGTAAATGCGGACTATAATATCCGTTGCTGTCCACAGCCTCTGTCAGAATTAATACCCCAGCAATGCTATTGTAAATGCGGACTATAATATCCGTTACTGTCCACAGCCTCTGTCAGAATTAATACCCCAGCAATGCTATTGTAAATGTGGATCATGATATCAGTTACATGCCAATGTTTTTGCAGTTCTTTCTATGAACGTGATTAAGAATTTGACCAATATTGTAATAGGAAAATTAGGTAAACTCATTCACAAAAAAAAAAACGGTTCTCATGCCTTTTTTTATTTGATACACTGTAACATCATTATTGTACAAGTTAGATACACTACTATTGACACAAAAGAAGATGCCTGAATTGTATATAACGGACTACTTTTTCCACATGAGTACTCAGGTGATGACCTTCCTCTGAGTACTCATGTGATGGCTTTCCTCTGAGTACCCATGTGATGGCCTTCCTCTGAGTACTCAGGTGATGGCCTTCCTCTGAGTACTCAGGTGATGGCCTTCCTCTGAGTACTCAGGTGATGGCCTTCCTCTGAGTACCCATGTGATGGCCTTCCTCTGAGTACTCAGGTGATGGCCTTCCTCTGAGTACCCATGTGGAAAAAGAAGCCCGTTATATCCAATACGGTCCGCTTCTTTTGTTTCAATAGTAGTGTATCTTACACGTATTGTTTGTTTGCTTGCTAAATAATACAAACTCAGAGCTTGGTAGGATATGATGGTGTTTAATAATAAAAAAATAATTACATGATGCAAAATTCACGTCATATAAGTTATAAAGTAATTGACTAGCAAAAATACGTAAACACCAATTCACCGTCACAAACGGTAAATGACTATAGAAACCACATCGCCGGGAGGGTGCGTGCGTTCGAACACAATAAAATATAGAACTATTTAAAGGTAACAGTTTGTCTTCTTCCTAATGCTGTTTTTATAATTTAAGATTATAAGTTAGCTCCAATTACTTGTTTATATTCTATGTCCTTGTATGTTTGTGATTGTATTGGATTACACAAATACATGTGATCTACTGTGCGTTATCCAATAAAATACTTGAACTTGAACTATTTAAACATCTTATTGGAGAGCTACCACTGGATATTGCTAATAACAAAAAAAAAATGTGTAGCAACTACGCACACAAGAATAAAGCATACCCGGGTCAGATATATAGTGTCATACCAGGATGACCGGCGGAAAACAACAGGAAATTTTACCAGTCATATATTATTATAAAACGAGAGATTTACGACTGTAAACAAACAGTTAGCAATTTTACTGTTAACACAGCGCCATATTGTGGAGACTACTATCACGGTGTTTTAAGTAAGTTATTTTAGTTTACAGTCGTAATATTAGTTAAGTTTGCTTGCTTTTTGTTTGGTTTAAAGTAGCTTATATTTCATTTTATTTTAATTTATCAGCTATATATCGTTACTTCCAATCAGAGAAGAAACATGACATCTGAAAACCGTCGACCTTTGGATAGTTACTTTATTAACCTCCTCCTTTTTATACAAATCTATTTAATACTACTAACAAACTCCACCTAGTACTTATATATTACAATGTTTTAGTTATGTTGTAATACATATTAATATGGGGGACCCGGGTGGCTCAATGAGTTAGGTCGCTGGATCTAAAAACTCATGCAAGTGGGTTCGCGCCCGGATTTGTAAATTACAAAAAAAGGTGCACTCGAATCGCAGTCGCAAGTGATAAAGTTTGCCAGTTGCTTGCCCATGGTCGGTGGTTCTCTCACTTAAACTGTTCGCCATAATATAGGTGAAATATTGTTGAAAGTGGCGTTAAAACCAAAAAAAAACAAATCAAATTAATATTAATATGCAATAAAGTAAAACTTCCAGACAAAACAACTTGCAAGAATCATACAATACCACAAGATGTTCATTTTCCATATAGAACATATCTTCCGAAAAAAGAACTGACGACAAGTTATATCTTGATTGATCATTAACGTCAAGAACTGACGACAAGTTATATCTTGATTGATCATTAACGTCAAGAACTGACGACAAGTTATATCTTGATTGATCATTAACGTCAAGAAAGTGGTGGCGTTAAGCACCAATATTCAAATTCAAGAGAGTGGTTTCAGCTATTTTTACCATCAATAAATCATGCAGATAAAAGGTGATTTTGTGATGAGTTTGGTTTGGTGGTTTGGTTTATGGTGCTTAACGCCACTTTCAACAATATTTCAGTTATATCGTGGAGGTCAGTTTTATTGGTGGAGGAAACTGGAGTACCCGGAGAAAACCACCGCAAGTCACTGACAAACATGATCATATAATGTTGTATTCAGTACACCTGGCCATGAGCGATGTTCGAACTCACAACGTTAGTGGTGATAAGTACTGATTGCACAGGTAGTTGTAAATCCAACTACTATACGACCATGACGGCCCCTCTGTGATGACATTATGAAAGGAATCTTTATTGCCAAAAGTAATGGGCATATCATGGAGTAAGCTTGTTAATACTTTGCCTTGCAATTGATTATGAATGACCACTGTTGCTCCCAATGAGCTGTTGTAAGCTGGTATCGGTTGTGCAAGGGGCATGTCATTCTCCCGACATGTCTTACTTGCAAAAAATTATACCATAACTATACCATGAACTCTCTCGGGATGCACCGGTAAAATGCAATAATAGTTAACTATTATATCAAATTGTTATCGTCACAAAAGAAACTTATTAAATCTACAGTCTGCAAAGTGAAAAGAAACCAACTATATTTTTATTTATACACAGTATTGAAATTGATACTAGTATGTTTATCACTTATCCTTTTAATGCATTTTTCTGTGTTCTGTTTTACAGTTTCACTACATCATGACACTTGTTACTGGTGATATTTTAATGCATTTTTCTGTGTTCTGTTTTACAGTTTCAGTATATCAGGACACTTGTAGCAGCTGGTGTTTTAATGCATTATTCTGTGTTCTGTTTTACAGTTTCACTACATCATGGCACAGGTAGATGGTAATGTTTTAATGCATTATTCTGTGTCCTGTTTTAAAGTTTCACTACATCATGGCACAGGTAGATGGTAATGTTTTAATGCATTATTCTGTGTTCTGTTTTAAAGTTTCACTACATCATGGCACAGGTAGATGGTAATGTTTTAATGCATTATTCTGTGTCCTGTTTTACAGTTTCACTACATCAAGGCACAGGTAGATGGTAATGTTTTAATGCATTATTTTGTGTTCTGGTTTAAAGTTTCACTACATCATGGCACAGGTAGCAGCTGATGTTTTAATACATTATTATGTGTTCTGTTTTACAGTTTCACTACATCATGGCAGAGGTTGCAGCTGCTGTTTTAATGCGTTACTTTATGTTCTGCTTTGCAGTTTCATTACATCATGGCACAGGTAGAAGCTGATGTTTTAATACATTATTATGTGTTCTGTTTTACAGTTTCACTACATCATGGCAGAGGTTGCAGCTGCTGTTTTAATGCGTTACTTTATGTTCTGCTTTGCAGTTTCATTACATCATGGCACAGGTAGCAGCTGATGTTTTAATGCATTATTCTGTGTTCTGTTTACAGTTTCACTACATCATGGCACAGGTAGCTGGTAATGTTTTAATGCATTATTCTGTGTTCTGTTTTACAGTTCCGCTACCTCATGGCACATATAGCAGGTGATGTTTTAATGCATTATTCTGTGTTCTGTTTTACAGTTTCACTACTTCATGGCACATATAGCAGGTGATGTTTTAATGCATAATTCTGTGTTCTATTTTACAGTTTCACTACATCATGGCACAGATAGCAGGTGATGTTCTCACTTTACATTATTGGGCACCCAGTTCTGAATGTTGGGGACACACCTCATTAACACTTAGTGATGGTACCCATATTAGTTGGTGGCCAAGCACACAGATAGGTGCCAATAAAGCTTTTCCTGGACTGACCCCAGTGGCTATTGTAAGTATCTTATAGACATATCACATAGTCCAATAAATTTCACAGTACCACCTTTCACTTACACGATTTGTTGTTTCCTAATTTGTCATTTAAATGTGAGTTATCGTTAGTACCCGTTGCAAGGCAAGATTTTCAGACCCCATCCATCCCATCGTCGGAAACCCACGGCTGATTACGCTTCGTTCCTCACTCCATCACCGTGGGTCGATTCGCACAAATTTCCTCGTTTTCATGAATATTCATCAGAGAGAATTATCCGATCAGATTAGCGCTTACGGAAATGGAACTCTTCAAAATTGGAGGTTAATATGGATAATCAATAATAGTATTTACATTAAACCGAACAAGTGATAATAGGTGCATTCTGATTGGTTTAAATAACTGAAGATGATGGTCAAGAAACCAATGAAATATGCTCCTGAATTATGCATGGAAACGAGGACATTTGTACGAATCGACCCACGGTGATGGAGTGAGGAACGAAGCGTAATCAGCCCTAGGTTTCCGACGATGCATCCATCCAAGCATCATCTTTTCCGTTTCTATACTTATCTCGCCTTGATTAAAATTGAACTACTGCTCACCATACGGGTTGAAAATCAACCAACCCATCTCATGTTACATGCTAATTCTAAAATATAATCGAGGTACAAGCCATGAGGTGGTATTCACACACACACGCACACACGCGCACACACGCACACACGCGCGCGCGCGCGCACGCATATTTTATTGTCCCATAAAACTAGATTAAGCCCGCCATTTGTTATTGAAGTGCCCGTACTAAGCCAGTAAAGTAAACAGTCGTGTATATGTATGTCAGGGGTATCGATTTCGCCTCTTTCTACGATTTTTCTGTTGGATTTTGTGTCGGCAGTGTGGTAGTTTTTCATTTTATTATTATTGTATTGTAGTTTTCTGAATGGGTTCCTCCAAATCCGAATCAGACACTACGTAAAGATACAGAGTATGAAGGAAAGTCGCCAGCTGTATTGTCAATTCCCCGAGGCTTAGACGAAGCAAAGATTAAAGCTTGGTGGGCTAACTTTTCTAAGTCAGAGAAATACAATGCTGCTCGACAAAATTGTTCTACCGTGGTATATATTGCATTGGCAAAAGGTGGCGCCCTGAACTTTGTTGCCAATCCTGGACATTGGTGGTGGGATCCTGACAGAACATTGCAGTTTGCCAGAGTCATGAAACAAGCTATGATAGCAAAGAAAAAAGGACAAATAGAGTTTAGCGCACCGTCACAAGCTTTACAACGTGCGCGAGTCAGTGCCGATTCAAATGCAAAGAAAAATGGAATTCAACCAGCGTTGGGTTAATTCACGCATTACGTGTTATGCCTGAACATTAATATTTCCAACAACGACTTATATTTATTTAGCATCATGTTTATCTAACCTCCGTCATCAAACAGATTCTTTATTAGCATAGCGCATATTATGTGAAATTGCCTCTTTCATGTGTAATATTGACATATGTCAGATTGACATATTGTCCATTGTCTCAGACATTTGTTTTAGTAGCTTTTGTATTTAAACATATCAAACTCGAAAGCATTATCTATTTGAGTAAGGGTCCGGATGGATCAATGAGTTAGGTAGTTGGATTACCTAACAACTCATACAAGCCTATCACCAATACGACGTGGGTTATCGCCCGACACTGTAAATTACAAAAAGGGTGCACTCGACTCGTAGGCACAAGTGATAAAGTTTTCCAGTTGCTTACCCATGGTCGGTTGTTCTGTCTGGGTACTCCGGATTCTTCCACCACTAAAACTGGTCGCCATGATATAGCTGAAATAGTTGCTGAAAGTGGCGTTAAAACTCAATAAATTAAAAAAAAGAAAAATGGAGGAGACGTGTGAAGTTATTGTTCTGTTAGAAAAAATAGATATGTAGATATCTAAGTTAATGCGCATGAGGAGTTTCTGTAATAAACTTCATCAGGTACGTTCACAATTAAAATATTGGGTAAAGGTGATGGTTATGGTATGAGCGCCACTTTCAACAATATTTCAGTTATATCGTGGCGGTCAGTTTTATTTGGGGGAGCAAACCGGAGTACACGGAGAAAGCCACCGACCTGTCGCAAGTCACTGACAAACTTTATCACAAAATGTAGTATCGAGTACACCTCGCCATAGCGGGATTCGAACTTTAGTATTGATATGCATTGATTTCACGTGTAATTGTAAATCCCGCTACCATACTATCATAACCCCGACGGCCCTGACAAATATTGAAATAACAACACAATATATGCAGGACAAGACGGCGCGAGCACGCGCACTTTAAATAGCAAACAATTTTATCAACTTAGTTTGTGACCAGAACAACGCAAACACAAAACAAACCAAATAACTTAAAAATCTTTGTGAGTAACAAAACCAAAGGGACTATACAAAATAACACAATTCTTCAATGTAAAGGGACTGTACAGAATAGTACAATTCCCCAAGGTAAAGGGACTGTACAGAATAGTACAATTCTTCAAGGTAACGGGACTGTACAGAATAGTACAATTCTTCAAGGTAAAGGGACTGTGCAGAATAGTACAATTCTTCAAGGTAACGGGACTGTGCAGAATAGGACAATTCCTTAAGGTAAAGGGACTGTACAGAATAGGACAATTCCTCAGGTAAAGGGACTGTACAGAATAGTACAATTCTCCAAGGTAAAGGGACTGTACAGAATAGGACAATTCTTCAAGGTAACGGGACTGTGCAGAATAGGACAATTCCTTAAGGTAAAGGGACTGTACAGAATAGGACAATTCCTCAGGTAAAGGGACTGTACAGAATAGGACAATTCTTCAAGGTAAAGGGACTGTGCAGAATAGGACAATTCATCAGGTAAAGGGACTGTACAGAATAGTACAATTCTACAAGGTAAAGGGACTGTGCAGAATAGTACAATTCTTCAAGGTAACGGGACTGTGCAGAATAGGACAATTCCTTAAGGTAAAGGAACTGTACAGAATAGTACAATTCTACAAGGTAAAGGGACTGTACAGAATAGTACAATTCTTCAAGGTAACGGGACTGTGCAGAATAGGACAATTCCTCAAGGTAAAGGGCATATACAGAATAGCACAATTCTTCAAGGTAAACTATCCTAAGGCAGATGTACCTTATTGATAAATGAATAACTGTGCCATTGGATTTCTAGCTAATGAAATAAAATAAAAACTCATTCAATATCAATATATAATGATATATATTTAAAATGTGTGTTGCATTATGGGTAAAACTTTAGGATTGGTTTGGTTTATGGTGTTTAACGCAACTTTCAACAATATTCCAGTTATATCGTGACGGTCAGTTTTATTGGTGGAGGAAACCAGAGTACCCGGAGAAAACCATCAACCTATCGTAATTCACTGAGAAACTTCATCACATAATGTAGTATCAAGTACACCTCGCCATGAACGGGGTTCAAACTCACAACCTTAGTAGTGATAGGTACTGATTGCAAAGGCAGTAATAATGCTAACTACCATACGAATACGACCACGACGCCCGCACGGAATATAAATAAAACACAATTGATTTGATTGATTGATTTGATTTTTGGTGTTCAACGCCACTTTCAACAATATTTCAGCTATATCATGGCGACCAGTTTTAGTGGTGGAGGAAGCCGGAGTACTCGGAGAGAACCACCGACCATGGGCAAGCAACTGGTAAACTTTATCACTTGCTGTTGCAAGTCGAGTGCACCCTTTTTTGCAATTTACAAAGCCGGGCACGAACCCACATCGTATTGGTGATAGGCTTGTATGAGTTGTTAGATCCAACGACCTAACTCATTGAGCCACCCAGGCCCCTAAAACACTTATGAACACTGAACACAAATGTAAATATAAAATGAAAAACAGAAAATAACACACCGTCAGAATAGTTCACCTATCACACTGTTAACCCTTCCGGAGTACCTCAGTTCAACTATTACACTGCTAACCCTTCCGGAGCACCTGAGTTCACCTATCGGACTGCTAACCCTTCCGGAGCACCTGAGTTCACCTATCACACTGCTAACCCTTCTGGAGCACCTGAGTTCAACTATCACACTGCTAACCCTTCCGGAACACCTGAGTTCACCGATCACACTGCTAATCCTTCCGGAGCACCTGAGTTCACCTATCACACTGCTAACCCTTCCGGAGCACCTGAATTCACCTATCACACTGCTAACCCTTTCGGAGCACATGAGTTCACCTATCACACTGCTAACTCTTCCGGAGCACCTGAGTTCACCTATCACACTGCTAACCCTTCCGGAGCACCTGAGTTCGCCTATTACCCTGCTAAACCTTCCGGAGTACCTGAGTTCACCTATTACACTGCTAACCCTTCCGGAGCACCTGGGTTCACCTATCACACTGCTAACCCTTCCGGAGCACATGAGTTCACCTATCACACTGCTAACCCTTTCGGAGCACCTGAGTTCACCTATCACACTGCTAACTCTTCCGGAGCACCTGAGTTCACCTATCACACTGCTAACCCTTCCGGAGCACCCGAGTTCGCCTATTACACTGCTAACCCTTCCGGAGCACATGAGTGCACATATTACACTGCTAACCCTTCCGGAGTACCTGAGTTCACCTATTACACTGCTAACCGTTCCGGGGCACCTGAGTTCACCACCGATTTGTAGTGGGGTTGGTGTCAATCGATCTTTACTTTTATCTGCATGTTTTGTAGATCGTTGTTTGTCCTTTTGTACTATTTCTTTTGGTCATTGTGTTTTCTGTTCTTCTTCGATTCTGATTACCTTCTTGGTATATATTTAAACTTTTATTATGTTAGATAGTACAGAGGATCATAGTATGGAAACAATGGTGAACTTTGAACCAAAATCTACTCCCCAATACCCTCTCTCGTCATGCAAGTGATATTATATATTTCAACAAGGAGTGAGTGATTGTTGCTTAACCACAACTCAGCAATTTTATAGCTCTTTCATGGCGAGAACAAGTTAATTTTCAGTGAGATAATGAAGAGGTCCATTTTGTACTAGACCAACACGCTTAGTTGGGTTTTTGTAGTGCTAGTTCACTGAAACAACAGTCTGCGGATAGACATGTCGCCCCACTCGGAAACATTATCCTGATGCCGAGCCAACCAGTCTTTGCTCTTTTCCCTTCATGCTGCGTGCTTAGCTGAGAAGCAACAAATACCAATTTTATAGTCTGGTTTGACCCGATCGGGAATCGAACCCCCGATCTACCGCACCCTAGGCGAGCACGCTAACCATTACACCACCGCCGCGGTCATATTTCAACAAGGTAATGATATCTTCCGAACAAAATAAGATGAGACGAGTCTTTAAAAAAATGAATTCTCAAAAGACGGTGACCTTGTATAAGAAAAGCTTAAAGATAACAACTTTGTAATCAGAAGCCGTAAAGAAAAGAGACAAACAACGATCTACAAAACACTACTCAGAAAACTGATGATTGAGAAAGACGAACCCCACTAAAAGCCGGGGATGGACTCGGGTTCCCGGGAAGGGGAGGCAGGTCTGTTGTGGTTATCGTATGACATTCTCGGTGATCAGTGATGAAAGAGGAAATGACGGGATATCGATTACGACAAACAAAGTCTGTATACATACTGTAAGTGTAATGTATGAATGTGAGATGTGAATGTGAAACATAAACTCCATACTTGAGAGTTGTTGGTGGATATATTATTATTACCTTCTCTTATATTACATTGACTGATGGGTAGTCGACCTTCCCATTGATAGAAACAAGTGCTTGTGTACTAGCTCCATCTACAAATCATGTACATCTTTTATTGAAGTGTAAATAAGTACATTTGAAGTCATTTTATTTTTGTTAATAACAATTTGTACTTCATTTTTATAATGAATTACTAAATCACATTAATTTACGTCAATGGGCCTTATCCTATTTCTTTGTCATGTATTCATTATAGTCTGTTAATGAAAGAGTAGATTTCACATTTAGGGCACACATACGTGTTTCTGGATAACCCTTCATTAGATAATCCCAAAGTCGAAAGATTAGAAAGTTAAATAAAGCATAGTCTTTGGAAGCATGAAAACGAAAGGGGTATACAATTATATTATGTAATATATAATTACATTGCTATCGTTTTTCATTGAAATGCTACAATATGATTGGTTATGAAGCGGTCACATGATTATAAAAGAGATGTTTCATATCCAAATGAAACTCAAACCCGAACGTGCACGTGCCTCCATGACGACGTCAGATGTAAACAATCAATGGCGTAATAATTTCCAACAGCAAATAATCTAACACAAATAAAATTCAGAACGAAAAATTCAACTATATTCAATTTTGATGTGATTTAAATATAATTATAAGAATTGAATGCATTCTTTTGAAGTTTCATTGGGGTATGAAAGCGTTGATCGAACTACATTGTCAATACCACGCTTCATTGAAAATGTACTTCGGTCAACGCTTTCATACCCCAATGAAACTTCAAAAGAATCAATTCTTAAATATCTTCAATGGGGTATACAATTGTATTATGTAATATATATCTTCCATTGGGTATACAATTGTATTATGTAATATATATCTTCTATGGGGTATACAATTGTATTATGTAATATATATCTTCTATGGGGTATACAATTGTATTATGTAATATATATCTTCCATGGGTATACAATTATATTATGTAATATATATCTTCCATGTGGCATACAATTGCATTATGTAATATATATCTTCCATGGGTATACAATATATTATGCATTATATATCTTCCATGGGGTATATAATTATGCATACATTTGGAATCGGTGTCTATAACACTCACGTTGAGAGTTCTAATCCCTCTCAGGCGAGGTGTACGCGATACAACATTATGAGATAAAGTTTGTCAGTGACTTGCAATAGGCCGGTGGTCTCTCCGGTTTCCTCCACCAATAAAACTTACCGCTACGCTACGTATATAGCTTAAATATTGTTGAAAGTGGCGTTCAACACAATAACACTAACGCTATAATTATAATATATAAAAACTACAAAGAAATGAGGGGAGAGATTGGTTATCATCACCAATAAAGTCTCCAGGGAGGATGTAGTTTTTGATGTCTTTCATCCCAAGAATGATTGTACATTGTACTAGTTTCCACCAATCTTTGGTTGTCGAAGGTTAATTTTGTTTCTAATTTACTCTTAATAATATTTGTTGCTCTTGAAAGAAATAGGTTTTTATCTATAATTCATTTGTTTTTCCTGTGAAACAAAAGATTACATTTTTGTTTGTTTATGAATGTGGTTTTTACGACGAATAGTGAGAAGTCATTGGTATTTTTTTTAAAGAAAATCCGATTTTATATATATGTAATTTATTTGATCTGTGGCGTATAATAATATTCATATACAACTGCGTGATAGTAAATGTCAATTCACTCTAGGGCTGTTTAAAAAAAGGCTAATTTCCAATAGTTGACCCTGTGGTACTATTCTTGTGTTATGAGTTACCATTTGTCATCAAAAAGGTTGATAGAGGTGTGTATTTTACTTTCGCAAGATATCCTGGAAATATATTGTACGAAAAAAACATAATCCCCAAAAATGACCTCAAATTTGTTAAGAGTGGAACACCTTTTTGGGACACTTAAAAAAGCCTTCAATTTTAAAGTGCTAGTAAAATTTTATTTTTTGAAGTGAAGTACGATATTCAAAGTTGTCATATCAGAAACTTTGAGATCTTTGCTTTATTTTCAATAACACAAAATATGATCACACAGTAGCTGATGTTCAGTTCCTTGGCTTTGAAAGAAAGATGTACCATGTCAGGAGTGCACAAAATATTTTAGTTGGTTTGTATTTATAAATCAAAATAAACGTTATTTATCAACTTGAAGAATCAAATTTCAATTTCTATATCAGTGCAATATCTTAGCTTTTAATATGATAAGAAAGTTGAATTCTAGAAGCAACTATTAAACTGTAAATGCATTATAAACAAGGGCACTACCAAATGTCAGGAGTGTGACATTGGCCCTTTTTAATGCCTCAACTCTGTCAAATTGCCATTGACTTACATGTCTATTTTATATTTCATGTTAGCACCGCCAGTAGAACAGTTTATAGTCATATATATGTTTACAAGACATAATACAATTTTCACAGCATCTATGATTTAATGTCAGGAGTGCAACACATTTTTGAATTATTTTTTTTTTCAGTAACTGTTTTTATGCAAGATTAAAGTTAAGCATAAAAATAAATAGTTCTGTTAAGCATAGAGGTACAGTGAGGAAATGTATCATCAACAAATGCATATAATTATGATTGTATTTTAAAAATACAGATATTCCATCAGTTGAAAGGCCCTTTGAGTGTAGATTGGCCTTTGCTTATATCATTTTCAAGTTAATCAGGAAACTTTCTTTAATGATTTAGAAATAAACAAAGTTATTACTTTGCTTTTATATTTTTTGAAATTTCAATAGATGACGGAGTAATTGTTTGAATTGTAACTGAAGTGTATACAATAGCTGACGGAGTAACTGTTTGAATTGTAACTGAAGTGTATACAATAGCTGACGGAGTAACTGTTTGAATTGTAACTGAAGTGTATACAATAGCTGACGGAGTAACTGTTTGAATTGTAACTGAAGTGTATACAATAGCTGATGGAGTAACTGTTTGAATTGTAACTAAAGTTTATACAATAGCTGACGGATTAACTGGTTGAATTGTAACTGAAGTGTATACAATAGCTGACGGAGTAACTGTTTGAATTGTAACTGAAGTGTATACAATAGCTGACGGAGTAATTGTTTGAATTGTAACTGAAGTGTATAAAATAGCTGACGGATTAACTGGTTGAATTGTAACTGAAGTGTATACAATAGCTGACGGAGTAATTGTTTGAATTGTAACTGAAGTTTATACAATAGCTGACGGAGTAACTGTTTGAATTGTAACTAAAGTTTATACAATAGCTGACGGAGTAACTGTTTGAATTGTAACTGAAGTGTATACAATAGCTGACGGAGTAATTGTTTGAATTGTGCTACTAGTGGAACAGGAACTGCTTACCCTTCCGGAGCACCTGCGTTTACCCCAGGTGCTCAGTGGGGTTCGCGTTACTCGATCTTTAGTTTTATATGTATGTTTTGTAGATCGTTGTTTGTCCTTTTGTACTTTTTCTTTGGGCCATTGTGTTGTCTGTTCTTCGATAAACGGATTCTGATTACCCCTTTGGTATCTGCAAACTCTTCTTGTTACAGATTAAACAAAAGTAGAAGAAGATTGGATGTGAAATGTTGCAACTGTCCAGTAGATACAAAGACATGAATTTTCTATGTTTAATTTGATGCTTCAGTGGATACAATCTCAGATTGAATTGTCATTTGTAAGTTTCGCTTCGATGAATAAAATGCCAAGAATAATTGCTATATTTCCGGGTTTATTTTATCATCATTCTCGTCTTCTTTAAATAATGCCCCAAATCGGGATTGTCGAAGTCAATGATGCCTTGCCAGAATATAACGTCTTCTGCACTCACTCCAGGTTTGTAAAGTCCATTCAAATTACAAAAACTACATTCATTGAACCACCACCCACTTTTGCGCAAGTCTCTTGCGCAGTGTAATGAACCATAATCATCATTGTCTCTGTCTTTTGTAGAAAACTTCATCCCATTGTTGTATACCAAGGAGTCACCTGTGCGATAATAATGTGCTAAATGTAATTTAACTTAATAACACTTGTCACTAGTGGAGCAGTTTACTCTCAGTTTTTAATGGGGTTCTCGTTACTCAATCATTAGTTTTGTGTTGTGTTTTGTAGATCATTGTTTGTACTTTTTCATTTGGTGATTGATTGGTATTTAATGCCAACCTTAGCAGTATTTTAGCTATATCGAGCCAATGTATTATCCGTCCTTCAATTTACGGCTTCTAATTACCCCTTTGATCTACAAAATGACCTTGACCATTATAAAATATAAGGTACAGAAAAGACTACAAAATGAGCTTTACCATTATAAAATATAAGATACAGAAAAGACTACAAAATGAGCTTTACCATTATAAAATATAAGGTACAGAAAAGACTACAAAATTCCTAATTCAAATTGACAAACTAACACCCGTTAAATACGTTAATGTTAGACCAGGTGATGTGCTGATAGGGACAATTCAGATGTTAAATACGTTGAAGTTAGACCAGGTGATGTGTTGATAGGGACAACTCACCCAGTAAATACGTTGGTGTTAGACCAGGTGATGTGTTGATAGTGACAACTTCGTTCGCCATCTCGACAGCAGTCGTGAACTCCTAATTTATTCTGTTAGTGTATAATCATTGTCAATGCAAGTCAAATACTAATTATTACAACAGCCTCGGTCGGATAAAGGACAGCGTCTCGAAAGTTTTAGATCGCGGGTTCAATCCTCTGGCGGGTCAAACCAAATACCACATACCAGGCTGCATGCATTAATGTGCCAGAACTGATCGATATTTCTTTTTTGAGGAGAGATTTGTGATTGTTTTCAAGTTAGTATTGTTAATTTGTTGTGATGTGGGATATACTAGTGAGTGTTTGTAAGATGGAATTACGCACATGTAAAGATTTTCCCTTTATCCCCTGAAATTGAATGATAAAATCAGAGATTGATTTTACGCAAAAACGTTATTTCATCTGTTGGGAATGATGCCAAGAAAAAGCGTTCCCACTGTACCCATTCACAGAAAGTTTGTATTTGGTACACTTACCAGCGTCTCTACTGTAACCATTCACAGTATGTTTGTATTTAGTACACTTTCCACCGTTCCCACTGTACCCAATCACAATAAGGTTGTATTTGGTACACTTACCAGCATCTCCAGTGTAAACATTCACAGTAAGTTTGTATTTTGTACACTTACCAGCGTTCCCACTGTACCCATACACAGTAAGTTTGTCCTTGGTAAGCTTACCACCGTTGCTACTCTATCCATTCACAGTAAGTTTGAATTATGTACACTTACTAGCGTTCCCACTGTACCCAATCACAGTAAGTTTATACTTGGTACACTTACCAGCGTCTCTACTGTACCCATTCACAGTAAGTATGTACTTGGTACACTTACCAGCGTTTCCACTGTAGCCATTCACAGTAAGTATGTATTTTGTACATTTACCAGCGCTTCCACTGTATCCAGTAACAGTACGTTTATATTTAATATACTGACCAGCGTCACTACTGTACCCATTCACAGTAAGTTTGTATTTTGTACACTTATCAGCGTTCCCACTATAACCATTCACAGTAAGTTTGTACTTGGTATATCTATCAGCGTTTCTGCTGTATCCATTCACAGTAAGCTTGCATTTTGTACACTTACCAGCGTCTCTACTGTAACCATTCACAATAAGTTTGTAATTGGTATACTTATCAGCGTTCCCACTATAACCATTCACAATAAGTTTGTAATTGGTATACTTATCAGCGTTCCCACTATAACCATTCACAGTAAGTTTGTATTTTGTACACTTATCAGCGTCTCCACTGTAACCAGTCACAGTAAGTTTGTATTTAGTACACTTACCAGCGATTCCACTGTATCCATTCACAGTAAGTTTGTATTTAGTACACTTACCAGCGTTTCCACTGTATCCATTCACAATAAGTTTGAACTTGGTACACTTACCAGTGTTTACACTGTACCCATTCACAATAAGTTTGTACTTGGTACACTTACCAGCATTCCCACTGTACCCAGTCACAGTAAGGTTGTAGTTGGTACTTTCATCTCCTATGTAAAACGTTGAATAAACTGCATATATCTTTGTACCATTGAAGTATTCCATTTCCACTCTCAGCTGATAGTTCCTCCGAAATGCCAGTATATTAAGATTATCATTCCCTATATAATATATAACCATACTTCCAAATAGAGATTATTGCACATAAATGTATAAATAATGTTATGGATATTACGTTCATAATCATGATATGTCGTGGATAGATATATGTCCTGGAATCCGTTTGATTGATTGATAGATAGATAGATAGATAGATAGATAGATAGATAGATAGATAGATAGATAGATAGATAGATTGATTGATTGATTGATTGATTGATTGATTGATTGATTGATTGATTGATTGATTGATTGATTGATTGATTGATTGAGCAATATGAACACCACTAAATACAGGAAGTGAACTCAGGTGATCCGGAGGGTTAGAAGTTTCTGCTCCATTAGGGTGAATTATTTTGATTTATACTTTTCAATATCCTTTTGACAATGAGTGTAACCATATCAATGGTGTAATGGGTAACGTGTTCTTGTCGACTGCGTTAGATGGTGGGTCTGAGCCATGCTATGGTCAAAGCAAAGGCTATGAAATTGCTATGTGTTGCTTCACGTGGACTTTTGTGTAAGTGATAACTTGTAAGGATAACTTGTTCTTGCCATGGTATTGCTGACAATTTTTGTTTCTTTTTGAGGGCGGGGGGTGCAAAACAACAATCACTCGCTCACTTGATAAAGGTTAAAGGTTATTCCAGAAACGCGTCGTTAGCACTAAATTTGATATAACTAAAAGAAACAAAAGTGTGGGTAGAATACTTAAACTAGATTACCACAACGGGTGCCACTAGTGGAGCAGGAACTGCCTACCCTTCCGGAGCACATGAGCTCACCTCCGGTTTTTAGTGAGGTTCGTCTTACTCGATCTTTAGTTTTCTGTTTAATGTTTTGTAGATCGTGATTTGTCCTTTTGTCCTTTTTCGTTTGGCGATTGTGTTGTCTGTCCTTCAATTTATGGATTCTGATTACCCCTTTTGGTATCTTCATACGCTTCCTAAAGTTATATGTTGAAAGTTATTTTAACTCTTTTTTTTTATTGCATACAATGACAAAAAAAATATTTGAAAAATCGCAGAAATAGGCAAAATCGATAATCTTAATACATATATATACGATCGGTCACTTTCCTGGCTTTGTGCAGGTACTTGAATAAAAAGTGGCGGGGCTAAGTAGGTTTTTATGTAACGAATATTGATATGTTTTAACATTCTTAAAATACTATAATAATTTATTTTTGTTCGTTTTGTTGATTTTATTGGAATTGTTGGCTGTCGTTGCTTAAAATAAATAAAATAAAAATAACAAGAGAATAAGTCTGTTACTAGTGTATTACCTAACCAGTATTCATTATAGACATCACCAAAGCCTGCCTTGTACTCGGCCCAGTCTCTGTAGAAATCTGTTGTACCATCAAGACGTCTTTGGAACACCTGTACAGATACAATAATTAGCAAAACTACAACAGAGAACCAAATACCAAAACTACAACAGAGTACCAAATACCAAAACTACAACAGAGTATCAAATACCAAAACTACAGCAGAGTACCAAATACCAAACCTACAGTAGAGTACCAAATACCAAAACTACAACAGAGTACCAAATACCAAAACTACAACAGAGTACCAAATACCAAAACTACAATAGAGTACCAAATACCAAAGCTACAACAGAGTACCAAATACCAAAACTACAACAGAGTACCAAATACCAAAACTACAATAGAGTACCAAATACCAAAACTACAATAGAGTACCAAATACCAAAACTACAACAGAGTACCAAATACCAAAACTACAACAGAGTACCAAATACCAAAACTACAAGAGTACCAAATACCAAAACTACAGCAGAGAACCAAATACCAAAACTACAACAGAGTACCAAATACCAAATCTACAATAGAGTACCAAATACCAAAACTACAACAGAGTACCAAATACCAAAACTACAACAGAGTACCAAATACCAAAACTACAACAGAGTACCAAATACCAAAACTACAATAGAGTACCAAATATCAAAACTACAATAGAGTACCAAATACCAAAACTACAACAGAGTACCAAATACCAAAACTACAACAGAGTACCAAATACCAAAACTACAATAGAGTACCAAATACCAAAACTACAACAGAGTACCAAATACCAAAACTACAATAAAGTACCAAATATCAAAACTACAACAGAGTACCAAGTACCAAAACTACAGCAGAGTACCAAATACCAAACCTACAACAGAGTACCAAATACCAAAACTACAGCAGAGTACCAAATACCAAACCTACAACAGAGTAACAAATACCAAAACTACAGCAGAGTACCAAATTCCAAATCTACAACAGAGTACCCAATACCAGCATATTTTTTCAACCGAAGGTCCGATCTTGCAACAATGCACACTAAGAAATACAAATACAATACAACATTTCACACTGTTTTACACTAGGCACAAGTAATAGAAATGTATGTCTGATACTATATAACCTATCAGGTAGGAACACTTTGCAGTGCATAGGGCAACCAATGAGCACTTCCAATACACTGCTGCTCGTGTACCTATTAAGTTTTATTTGTGTATGTAGAGATCTAATTTTCGTCAATTTATTATATATTCACGTTCTCTGTGGTCGGTGGCAAAATATAAATCGAAACAATATACTATGTAATTTGTGTCAGGGTAGAGAGTTGGGAGACGCGTCTCATTATTTATTCGAATGCACTGGATTTATTCATGATGGATCAAGGTTGATTCCCCACAATTACAGATGTAGTCCAAATACTGTAAAATATTGTTCAAATTCTGTGGTTGAATAAAGGATTTATATAGTCCTTCTATATAAATCCTTGGTTGAATTAAGTAAATCATGTAAAGTCATTGGAATAGTTAACAGTAAAGTATGTCCTTAGGTAGCTATTGATTTGCTATCGATTTGTTTACTACAACAGAGTACTTAATACCAAAACTACAACATAGTACCACATACCAAAATTACAGCAGAATACCCAATATCAACATGTTTTTGCAACAATGCACGCTAAGAAATACAAATACAAATACAACATTTCACACTGCTTTACACTAGGCACAAGTAATAGAAATGTATGTCTGATGCTATATAACCGATAAGGTCGGAACACTTTGCCTTGGATAGTGCAACAACCGAGCATTTCCAATACACTGCTGCTCGTGTACCTATCAAGTTTTATCTGTGTAAATACAGATATAATTTTCGTCGATTTATTATATATTCACGTTCTCTGTGGTCGGTGGCAAAATATAAATCGAGACAATAGACTATGTAATTTGTGTCAGGGTAGAGAGTTGGGAGACTGGATTTATTCATGATAGATCAAGGTTGATTCCTCAAAATTACAGATGTAGTCCAAATACTGTAAAATATTGTGCCTTAATGTGTTCAAATTCAGTGGTTGAATTAAGTAAATCATGTAAATGCATTAGAATAGTTAACAGTAAAGTATGTCCTTAGGTAGCTATTGATTTGCTATCGATTTGTTTACTTCCTTTCGGAAACTGATGTAAATATGTTGGTATTTTGTTATTGATCTCTTTACCATGTAATTTGGTAATAGGAAATAAATAAAGATATATATATATATTAAAAAGAGGGGTTCCAATCCAGTTTCGAAATATAGGGACTCTATGGTTGCAAATATTGACAACCCAGTAACTATTCCAGCTGCTTCGTGTTGTATTTGTTCAATTGTATTTTAACCCAAAATAGTACAACCATCCCACAGTTCACACGCATTCTCTAATAATGGGCTGATACAAGTAAAGTATGTCATTTCGAGATTGTCCCTGTTGAGACTGATTTTGAATTTACCTAGCATACACAGTTGACTATATGAGAGTTTTTTTTTTAAATAAATTTTAAATGTAACAATGTCATCTACAGCTTAATGAAAAGTAACATTCAAATGTTCAATGGAAAAGTGTTTGAGGTTTAATAGTTCCCTGATTTGTTGATAATTGTATACATTTAGTTTTTTTTAGGGATATAAATCCATTAACCATTTTGTTGGCCAATTGTAAATTTTTATCATATCTGAATTTAATCTTTGTTCGATTTCATTTATATTAGAATATGACTACGATAGCGATGCACTATGAACAAACAATATTGATATATTTTGAATATCGGCAGTGATATATAATACAAAAATGAAGGTCCTAAAACCTATCTTGTGGTACTCCACCGTCAACGTTTCTTAATTTTGAAAGACAATTTTATAGAACAACTCTTTGATTCCTCTCGCGTAATTCTCAAACTAACAGTACAAATTTCCAGAAATCCCATAAGCTTTTAAATTTTTAAGTAGGCCACGGTGCCAAACTTTATCAAAGGCCTTTGATTTATCACAAAATACAGCACAAATAATTTCACAATTTTCTATGGATAAGCATAAATTGCGATAAATTTCAATAAGTTAATGTACAGTAGAGTATCCATAGATAAATCAGGACTGATATTTGTAGATACGAGAGTTGTCCAACAAGAAATTAAAAACATAATTGAAAACAACACGTTAAAACATTTTCAACAAAATTAAGTAGATCAATAATTTGATGGGTCGGACTTTATCCTTTTTTTTAAGAGTGCATTAACTATAGCCGACTTTGGAATAATTACAAAATATCATCTGGATTGGTTTACAAATTGTTGAAGTTGTATGTTTTAGCACACAGTGACTTATCATATCACTACCTGTTGTAGACATTAAAGTTTGTCCGTAGCTTCGTCTGAAGAATTTTCTATTTCGGCTATGGAGCAGACAATGTTATTTCAAATATTGGCTTTATCTTCATTATTTTTTATTCTTCTCTCCCGCTATACATACCTGCTGACTGCATGAACAAAATTCGTATCAAGTTCACGTGAGCTGAGTAGGAGCTAATACCAAATTCTTCCAACATTTAAATGATAATTTCTGTGAAGATTACAAATTTAAATAAAATTCATCAACACCATTAGCTAGTTAACATTTCACTTTTTTAAACATATATCAAATTAGAAACTGGCGTGTCAGCAATATCAACAAACATTGTCCTACAAAAATGCACTCGACACAATTCTTGATAATCTCTGCTGGGACTAACTTATTTTAACATCATACTCACCAGGGTCCACATTTTGCAATGGAGGGATGTGCTTGGGGGAATGGTTACAGTTCCTCGTTATATTTTAAACCAAGCTTTAGTATAATTTTGGATTTGATTTAATTTAATGTATCATTAACATTGATAACACATGCAAACAAACAAAAACGATCTACAAAACATACATATAAAATATGCATGTTTATGCAACTATACTTCTCTTTGATACTTAGCTTGTAAATTATACGGAATTCGTAAGAAGAATTTGAAGAAACCAAAGGGGTAAACAGAATCCGTAAGTCGAAGAACAGACAATACAATGGCCAAATGAAAAAGGAAAAAAGGACAAACAACGATCTACAAAACATACATATAAAACTAAAGATCGAGAAACACGAACCCCACTAAAATCGGCAGTGAACTCAGTGCTCCTATGACAGGGTGTCAATTGACCATACATCTCGCAGTAAACTTTACAGATCAACATGAATAATACATTCTGCATACATACCGTCCATCCACCATGCTCAGTTTTCATTTCACAGTAAGCGACGATACCAGATGTGCCTGCAGGATAAATACAGTATACACCACTACTAGATCCATCTGGTAGGTCAGAGCAGTCGAAGGGTCTATTTGCTGTAAAATAATAATACTATTGATAAACTTGAATGATAAATTACTACATATGTGTCCTAATCCTGTCAATCATATACGTGCATCTTAATAAGAGTTTGAAGATTCCAAAGGGGTAATTAGAATCCGTATATCTAAGAAGAACAGACAACACAATGACCAAAACAAAAAGGACAAAAGGACAAACAACGATCTACTAAGCATACACATAAAACTAAAGATCGGGAAACACGAACCCCACTAAAACCCGAGGAGGAACTCAAGGGCTCCGGAAGGGTAATCCACTGTTTTTCATTTCATTTATCTGATAATCGACGCGCAACCTCTAATATAATGTTAGATCGTTCTAATGTCTCAACTATGCGCAGCTTCCTATCTTTTTGTGTATCTTTTATTACAGAAAATACCCAAACTCCGATCTGATCGTTTGCAAATACCGACGACAACTTTTGATGATGAAGAAGCTACTACACTTTCATCTACAAAAACATTTTCTCTGACGGCTTCATATTATACTTACTGGGATAGGTATTATGATAAGATAGCAACAGTAGCATATTGTTTCAACTTTGACATTGATGAAAATTCGTCAATCAGTTTAGAGTAAACATCATATTTTCTAATTTCAACTGATTCTACAAAACAGTCTTTATCCTTATTTGCCAGGTTTTGTAAGCATTCAGTTCTATCCGATTTCTGACATATAGCGCACTGTTGCCACTACAAAATATCCTTATACTTTTTAGCACCGGGTGGGCTAAATTTTATAGGCCTAGGACATATCAGACACAGTACGGATTTATATCAACTTCTGAATCGATAATGTTTTGACTTCTTCTGTATTGAATATCAACAATATTCCCACAAGACGTATGCAAATCATTATTGGTGAAAATAACAAAGAGCTTTACACGATTTGTAAGCATCTGAATTATTATGACACCTTTCTTCAAAATATCATATTCTTTTGTGAAGTTTTGAATGGTAAATTTAACAGTATATCGAAATGAGCTAAAATATTCAATGTGTGTTTACATTTGATTGTTTCTTTAACATATCAAAAGTTACAAGCAGTAACAGTTAAACGTTGATACCTAAGTTGGCCCATCCCGCCTTCATTTCTGAATAGTTTTTATATACATACGTATTCTCGTTCTGAACATAGCTGAAATACTTATTGTTGGACGTTAAGGAATAATAAGAAGAGTTTGAAGATACCAAAGGGGTAATCAGAATCCGTACATCAAAGGACAGAATGGATGGCCAAAACAAAAATGACAAACAACGATCTACAAAACATACACGTAAAACTATAGATCGGGTAAAACGAACCCTCTAAAACAGGGGCTGAACTCAGGTGCTCTAAAAGTCTAAGCAGTTCCTGTTCCACTAGTGGCACCTGTCGTGTTAATCTAAAATAATCTTTGTGTTTACATCTATATAGATTTGAACAAATATCCTTAACACAAGGAAATAGAAATTAATATAAAACTTACCTTTTCGTTGAACATTAGTGAACATAAAACCATTTTCCGCTACTTCTTTTTCTGGGAAACAATTAATCCTAATGCTGCATTGTTTTGTTTGATTATCAAAAGTACCAGTGCAACAAAAAGCATTTTCAGAACATTTAGCTGTGCATTGTATACTGGATTGTACACTGAACTGCTCGTCCTTGTTTATAATTTGCCTCTGTTTTTCTATCGCATATGTATGACTGTATTTTTTGCCCTGACAATAATGTAAAAAAATGAATTGCAGCTAATAAGCACGTTTTTTGTAGATTCATTTTCTATGTAAATGCTTAGAAACAGTGACTAACTCCAGCGCTGTTTTAATGAAACATTTTTTATTTACGTTACATTTTATCCCGTGTTGGTTACCATAATCACTATTTAATACGCATGTCTGTTTAGATAGATTACACCAATCAGTCACATGCTAAAATTAAAATTAACACAGAACAACATAAGCTGTTGTTTCCACGGGTGATTTACATAGATGGAATAAATCGATGAGTGCTGTGCAGCAAAAATCATTGTTATCATTAATTGTTAATGTTATCGTAATTGTTTGTAAAGATGAAACTTAAATTATATTGAGTAAGCGGTGCCTATCACCACTTAAATTGTGAGTTCGAACCACGTTCATGGCGAGGCGTACTCGCTCGATACAACATTATGTGAAAACGTTTGTCAGTGACTTGCGACAGGTCGTGGTCTCCCCCGGGTACTCCAGTTTCCTCCAACAATAAAACTGACCTCCACTATATAACTGAACAATTGCTGAAAGTTGTGTTAAACACTATACACCACACCTGATGGACATTACGAAAAGCTGACATGTATTCTCTGTTACTAGTATGATAAGTAATGCTCAGTTTGTGGTGGCCTTTCGCTGACATGTATTCTCTGTTACTAGTACGATAAGTAAGGCTCAGTTAGTGGTGGCCTTTCGCTGACATGTATTCTCTGTTACTAGTACGATAAGTAAGGCTCAGTTTGTGGTGGCCTTTCGCTGACATGTATTCTCTGTTACTAGTACGATAAGTAATGCTCAGTTTGTGGTGGCCTTTCGCTGACAGGTATTCTCTGTTACTAGTACGATAAGTAATGCTCAGTTTATGGTGGCCTTTCGCTGACATGTATTCTCTGTTACTAGTACGATAAGTAAGGCTCAGTTAGTGGTGGCCTTTCGCTGACATGTATTCTCTGTTACTAGTACGATAAGTAATGCTCAGTTTGTGGTGGCCTTTCGCTGACATGTATTCTCTGTTACTAGTACGATAAGTAATGCTCAGTTAGTGGTGGGCTTTCGCTCGTTAATTTTCTTCTTTAATGAAGATTATTTGCAGCCAATGGTTATGCGTCAGAGTGATATTTAACTCGTTTTCGATGACAAGTCTCTGATTTCCCAGACATTATTAACAGGATCTATAAGAGTCTAGCTGGTAATTGATTTCGTAAAGGTCGTTGTATGCGCATTATTCACATATGTTTAATGTTCTCCTAATGATATATTCATTTACATATTTTATTTAAAATTGAGATTTATCTGTTGTTTTTGATTTTAGTATTTGAGATATATTTTCCGGAGATCAGAATGTTCTTGTCATCTTTTTAATGGTGAACACTGGATTTACTAGTTTTACTTCTAGAGTTGTTTTTTTTTCTTGCCAACTTCCAAACGTGATACATGGTTTGGACACCCTTCTTGCTGTCGATCGGAAGATACAGTAATTGCAAAACATACAGAAATTGTAAAGACTGTCTCTACATTTATATGTAGTTTGCATGATTAGTGATGGCATCATTACTCTCGTCGTTAAAGCATTGTTACTTTGTCTTTGATGTGTCGAGGTCTTTGGAGTCGTTTGATTAGCAAAAATCTTAGATATCGAATTAGTGTGCACAACACGTTTCTGGAATAACTTTTCCCATATACGCGCTGAGTCAAATGATTTACCAGCCAAAGGGGTAGTCTTGACCGTGATCAAATGGTAATTCGATTAGCAACTACCTATGTAATTAGTATATATCACCACTAAAGTTGTGCTTTCGAATCGCGTTCATGGCGAGGTGTACTCGATACAACATTATGTGAACAAAATTGTCATTGATAAACGACATATCGGTGGTATTCTGCTGGTACTTCGGTGTCTTCCATCAATAAAACTGACCGCCATGATATAACTGAAATATCATTGAAAGTGGCGTTAAAACACCATAAGCCATAAAACCTCTATCACAGATAAGACATAAGCAGGATACCCTCTATCCTCTATCACAGATTAGACATATACAGGATACACGCTTTCCTCTATCACTGATTAGACATAAACATGATACCCTCTTTTCTCTATCACAGATTATACATAATCAGGATACCATCTCTCCTCTATCACATATTAGACATAAGCAGGATACCCTCTTTCCTCTATCACAGATTAGACATAATCAATATACCTTCTTTCCTCTATCGCAGATTAGACATTAGCATGATACCCTCTTTCCTCTATTTCAGATTAGACATAAGCAGGATACCCTCTTTCCTCTATCACAGATTAAACTTAAGCAGGATACCCTCTTTCCTCTATCAGAGATTAGACAAAAACAGAATACCCTCTTTCCTACATCACCTATTAGACATAAGTAGGATACCCTCCTTCCTCTATCACAGATTAGACATACGCATGATACCCTCTTTCCTCTATCACAGATTAGACATAAACAGGATATCCTCATTCCTCTATCACCTATTATACATAATCAGGATATCCTCTTTCCTCTATCACAGATAGGACATAACCACGATACCCTCTTTCCTCTATCACAGATTAGACATAATCAGGATACCCTTTTACCTCTATCACCTATTATACATAATCAGGATATCCTCTTTCCTCTATCACAGATAGGATATAACCACGATACCCTCTTTCCTCTATCACAGATTAGACATAATCAGGATACCCTTTTTCCTCTATCACCTATTATACATAATCAGGATATCCTCTTTCCTCTATCACAGATAGGACATAACCACGATACCCTCTTTCCTCTATCACAGATTAGACATAATCAGGATACCCTCTTTCCTCTATCACAGATTAGACATAATCAGGATACCCTCTGTCCTCTATCACAGATTAGACATAATCAGGATACCCTCTTTCCTCTATCACAGATTAGACATAATCAGGATACCCTCTTTCCTCTATCACAGATTAGACATAATCAGGATACCCTCTTTCCTTTATCACAGATAGGACATAACCACGATACCCTCTTTCCTCTATCACAGATTAGACATAAACAGGATACCCTCTTTCCTCTATCACAGATTAGACATAATCAGGATATCCTCTTTCCTCTATCACAGATTAGACATAATCAGGATACCCTCGGTCCTCTATCACAGATAATGCAAGCACGCACTCTCTTTGCTGTATCACAGATTAGACATAGGCACGATACCCTCTTTCCTCTATCACAGATTAGACATACGCATGATACCCTCTTTCCTCCATCAGCTATTAGACATAATCAGGATACCCTCTTTCCTCTATCACATATTACACATAATCAGGATACCCTCTTTCCTCTATCACAGATTAGACATAAACATGATACCCCCTTTCCTCTATCACATATTAGACATAAACAGGATACCCTCTTTCCTCTATCACAGATTATACATAAACAGGATACCCCCTTTCCTCTATCACACTTGACTCTGAATAATAGGGGTGTCTAATAAGAATCATCGCCAGCATCTTGTTCAATCCAGGTTTTGGGTAGTGTGCGTGTTTTTCATATCTATAGTTTTCTTTAATGTGTCTGTGTCTTGTGTCTGGATTGTCTATTCTTTGTAATAGGTCCTTCGGTTTTCTCTGGTATTTTATGTTATTAACGCTGGATTGTAGTAGTGCCATCTTAGTGTAGTCTTTAAAGAGTTGTGGAAATGTACAGATCAAACACATAGAAAAAATAAGCTAAATAAAATTTATCTATTTATTAAACCACATTTCACGACTGTTTGCATGTTTGCGATAAGAAGAGTTTGAAGATACAAAAGGGGTAATCAGAATCCGTATATCAAAGAAGAACAGACAACACATTGGCCAAAAGAAAAAGTACAAAAGGACAAACAACGATCTACAAAACATACATATAAAACTAAAGATATAGTAACACGAATCCCACTAAAATCTGGGGGTGAACTCAGGTGCTCCAGAAGGGTAAGCAGTGCCTGCTCCACTAGTGGCACCCGTCGGGTTAATCTAGTTACAAAGCCGGTATTCAGTCGATACCTTCTTGTTGACTATATAGACTGTTCTAATCACTACCCTTCTATGAACAGTGGTGGTCGATAGATAAATGATACCTTCTTGTTGACTATATAGACTG